>CAOLHI010000240.1:600000-761483 GCA_948474755.1 Ctenosaura bakeri | reverse complement strand
CAGTGTGCTTGAGGCAGTCTCCCATAGCAAGAACCAGCATATTTTGTGTCCTTGAACATCACAATATTGGGGTGTGTCCAGTACCAGGGCACTCTGGGTTAGGGACAATCATCCTTCTCTGATACAAATTGGCTTTCAAACACATCATTAAGAAACCATAAAATGTCTAAGTGGCAATCTAATAGATGAATAAATATTGACAAATATTTAAAAGCTGGTGACATGGCAAATTGTTTTTCCCTTAGCATGTAGTGATTGAATTTGTTCCTCCATTTTGACAGGGAAGATAAAGTGATTCACATCTCAATAAGGAGCATGCCTTCTAATTCACTGGGTTAAAGCAAATGGGCTAAAGTCCTTCAAATTAATCCCAACTACTATTTATTGATTAAACATCTGGGTTTGATCAATAAGGCAGAACATTGCCATGAAACTGCGGAATGCATTCCAAAATTTTTTTTGCTTCTCAGCTTTTATATAACTACAATTAAAATGTTCTTGCTATTCTTGTGGAAATGTATTTGAAGATACATTGACTTTATTAGAAGAGAGGGAAACACAGCTCTTCAAATGTTGTTGGACTGCAGGTATGTTGAGAAGTGCTCCTGAGAGCTGCATCTGGGTGGCAGCCCATCTCCAGCCTTGGATTACAGAACCTTGGATTATAGCAAACAAGGCATTTTTCTAAAAATATCTGAATTTTCTTTTATGGTACAAATATGTTAACTGTCCTCACCCCAATGTTTGAAAATCAGCTCTAGTAGTAGTAGTAGTAGTAGTAATAATAATAATAATAATGGTACTCCTCACCTGAAATTCTGACTTCAGTGTGGCTTCCCTGTTGTTCAACGCAAACTTAAATTCTCATACTGATTCTAACCTGTTGCCTTATAGAGACCGCTATTGCTCCTCTTGCTTTCATTACTTTTTCAGGTTTCCATATGATAATAAAAAAATTATACTCCTTCACAACCTTGTCACTTTTGTCAACTTTGAAATGAGTGATGAAGTGTGCTCAGTGGTTGCCAATGAGGAGAAAATGCTTAATGGAAAAAAAAGGTGAAACTGAATTGCCAGAACAGAGCGCAAAAATTTGTATACAAGTTGGAGGTGTTAATCTGAATATAAATAGATGCATATATAGAAATACTGTACATAACATAGTTTGAAAGAATGTGACTAAATGACCTGTGTGCCTAGTAAATCTGCTGTCCAGATGTTGTCTACCGATGGGCATCATCATCGTCTCCTTCTTTTGTCCCAAAATTGTGACTTAAGATGGCTTAGAACTTTATAAAAACAATATATTTAAAAACATTCAAACAGTGAGCATTAAAATGGAATTAAACTACTCATAATCTTAAAGTGATTTAAACCTACATTTAAAAGGGCAATTAAAAAGATGAAAAGCAATTAAAACAGTTCATCTGAAAATAATACAACACCCTCAGTGTATTAAATTAAAAGTGCATGCACTCTAGCTCAATGGCAGCTGGTGGTCCCCATATAAATGGGGCACCAAATCTGCTCTGGATTTTAGTATAAAGTCTAAAATAGCAATCCATGGAGATTATTTTGGGATTAGGATTCAGCAATTTGTATTACTTCTTCAAAGTTCAGATGGAATAGATTCACCAGCCCACTGACATGGAATGCACAACATGTCACTATTCTAGGATCATGGTTCTTTATCTCGAAACAAGACTTGGGTGTCTTTTACACTACACAGTTATAGCCCTTTGATACCACTTTAACATACATAGCTTCATCCTATAGAATCCTAGGATCTGTAGTTTCATAAAGGATTTAGGATTTTCCACTAGTGCCTCACCAAACTCAAAACCCCAGCGTACTGTACAATATAGCCATGGCAGTTAAAAAGGTATCAAAGTGCCATAGTTGTGTAGCATGAAACATGTCTTTGAGAGGACGACCACTCAAACAGAGGATGCCCTCAAACTGGGAACTGTCTTTTAATAGCTCTTCAAATAGAAGAAGACTGACTGCTATAAAGCACAACACACATGGCCAACATTTTACTTGTGTTTTTTATAGGTCTAAGCCTAGGAAACAGTTATGTATTGTTTATTTCTAGTAATTGCATTAAGGAAAGCTCAATCCAGTTAACAGAAGCCAGCATGGTGTAGTGGTTTGTCTATTGGGCTAGGATGGAAGGAGACCTGGGTTCAAATCCCTGCTAGGCCATGGAAACCCACTGGGTGACCTTGGGCAAGTTATACTGTCTCAGCCTCAGACGAAGGCAAAAGCAAATCACCTCTGAACAAATTCTGCCAAGAAAACCCCATGGTAGGTTTGCCTTGTGATTGCCATAACTCAAATGACTTGAAGGGACCCAACAACAATAATCCAGCTGAAAATGTTGTTGCCTAATATGTTTTGCATTGGGAAAAAACTGGTTTGTGTTTGAGTGTAATTCTCAACCCTTGCTGCTCCATCACAGACTGCGCTGGTGCATTTCTGCCAGACTGAATATGATGTGATGCCACTTCTGATTTGATTTTCATCTGGTTTTGGGTCATTTTTTGGGGTTTGAGGTGGGATTGTGGAAGGGATGGATAGCCAAACCACTACAGTTTGGGACAACTAGAGACATCTGGAGTCATTTTTCAAGAGGTACATGTGTTTTATTTTTAACATTTCTTGTTCATCCTTTTAAATTCTTTTACATTTTTAAAGATTTGACAGAATTTGGCTATGATAACTTGTTCAATAATATGTTTATTACCATAATTTTAGTATTTTCTTGTTTAAATGTTTTTGTACGTTGCCCTAAGTCCCACATGGGACAAAAAAGTGGAATCTAAATAAATAAATAAAGGTGAAGAATCAGCTGGAAAAAAATAAACTGGGAGGATCTGGGAGTGTTGGGGTTTTCCTGGAGGTAGGGGCTGTGAAAATGGGATTGTGGACTTCATGTGGCCCATGGTCTATCCTTCTTCATTTCCTCAGTTTGACCTTCAGCTACACTGAAGCATCATAAAAACATGCATGACACTGAAAGTGGTTAGTTCTTTGTAATATGGCTAATGGAACTTGATCTAGTGCTAGAGTGGCTAGAACAGTTTGAAAGGGCAGGTGAACCACAACAGTTTATTTAAAAATCATTTTCTTAATGTCTATTCATAGTGCTGGCCAGTAACAGCAACTAACAAATTAAAATCAATTAAGTTATAAATGAGTTAGGAAATTTGCCAAAGAAAAAGGACAACTTGATTTAATTAAATGAGCCACAGTGCTGAAAAGGCAACAAACTTTTCTTTCCCTTGTTGGTTCTTTATTCAAAGCCAAATTCTCTTGGATTTTTTTGCAAAATAACTTCTCAGATTTTTTTTGGTTTCTCAGGTTTAAGAAGTTGTAGGGTTTAAGTAACAAGTAGTATATGGAGCTTAGAAGGATGGTGCTGATCTTCTTTGCTTTTAGCTTTTCCTTCTGTTTTCTATATTGCGTATCATAAGGAAGCTGCTCATCAGTCCCTGGAAACTGAATTTTGAAGTTCTTAACCATGGGGCTTTTTTTTGGGAACCAGATAGGAACAATAAGGTAAAGAGAGATTATAAAATGGAAAAGTGGAAAAGAAAGCTAGAGAAGGGGTTTTGGTGGACTGGGTTAGAAATGGCATTTTCAAAAATCCATCCAAAAGACAGAGACAGAGCATAGGGAAAACTAAAGTAATGGTTTAAATTTTTCAAATTTATTCTGCTAATGTAGCCCGGGTGACCTTGGGTTTGTCACACACTCTCAGTGCTAGAAAACCACATGATAGTTTTGCCTTAGAGTTGTCATAAGTTGGAAACAATTTGAAGGCATAAAACAAAAATAATGTAAGGAAAAAAAATCCCAATTTAAAATTAACCCAATTGTTAAAAATATTCCCATTTCAACATAAATGTGATTTAATTAGATTGCTTAGTTTATTAACAAATTAATGTCTTGACTTTCTTTCATTAAGCTTCTCCATCTCTTATGTTGACTTGGGCAGGCGGTGATGCCAGTGTACTGGCAACAAATAATGTCAATGGAGTTTTTCTTTTACATGCTCCTGTTCACTTGTTCTTCTGGGCAGGAGCTATTAGTATTGGGCCATTAGACTAAAATGAGAAGAGCGACATTATCAACTACGATAGTTATGTGTATGTTGATATTTCCACAGGGCATATTGATCCATTTCTTTGTTGTATTATTCATAGATGAGAAGTATGAATCAATTTTTAAATGTAGCAGGAAAATGATGGGTTGTGGCCACAGTTGTAGCAACCAAAAGAAATCTAGATGTAATTTAAATATAATGCAACTGTTTGATATAAATGACAACTATCTAAAACTCAACACTTTAAAATAAAAACTTTTCCCCTAGCAAAGGTAACTTTGTAATGATCTACTATAAATGCTGCCTTTACATAGTAACTATATTTTATAATTTAAGGTGTATGTATTTTTCTGAAGGAGGGGAACTGGGTTGAAATCCAACATCAGGTCTAGGATAATTTTGGGGAAATGCCCAAACGGGAGACTCTTACACTCAAAGTTGAGTGCTATGATGAGAGAAATTGGAAATGGTATAGATCTTTATGAATTATTATTATTATTATTATTGTATTTATATTTATATTTATTTATATCCTGCCTTCTTCCCAGAATTGGGACTGCAGGCAGCTTACAGTTTAAAAGAGCAAGACAGTTAAAAACATGTAAAATGTGCACGTTAAAATAGAATTAAAGCAGTCACGATATTAAAACACTTCAAAAAAATCTCTAGTTAAAAAGAATAAAATGCATTTTCTTATTTTTATTTTATTAAAAACAGTACAGTTTAAAACAATACAGCACCCCATAGCCTGTTCTTTAAAAGCTTTCTGTATTAAGAGCCTGTCAGAATCAAAAGAGTTTTACCTGATGATGGAAGAACAGAAGTGGTGGGTGCCATCCCTGAGAAGGAAGTTCCAGAGTCTAGGAGCAGCCACTGAGAAGGACCTCTCTTGCATCTCCACCACTTGAGAAGATGCTGGAACTGAGAGAAGGGCCTCTCCTGATGATCTCAGGGCCCAAGCAGCAAGCAGGCACACATATGGAGATATGGCCTGGCAGATAGCCTAGAACTGGGCCATGTAGGCTATTATAGATCATAACCAGCATTTTGAATTGTGCCCAGAAGCAAAATGAGAGCCAGTGGAGTTTTTTTTTTTAAACAGGGAATTAGTATGGTCCTTGTTAGCACTTTGGCTACAGCTATTTTGAAACAGCTAAGTGACTGAATATTCTTCAGAAGGCAGCCCCGTGTATCATGTATTACAGTAGTCCAAATGGGATGTAACTAAGGCATGAACCAACATGGGAAGATCTGGCATCTCAAGAAACAGGTGCAGTTGATGCATGAGCTTTCAGTGTGCAAAAACACTCAATGTCATCACAGAAATGTGGTCCTCCAGGTTCAAAGCTGAATCTAGGAGTATACCCAAACTCTGAAACTGGGTTTTCAGGAGGAATACAATCACCTCTAACACAGGCTGAAGCCCTGTTCATTGATCTGTCTTTTGACTGACCAGGAGCATGAAGGGGGGCGTCATGTAATTATTGGGGGGATGGGGGCTGACAACTTCCATGTCAGTGGGGTGGTGAATCTGCTTTGGGTCTTAGTCTAAACTTTAAAGGAGACATACAAGGCTATCTGAATCCTGTTGCTAGAATAGATCCAGCACTTTGGATTGTTCCTTTAAATACCAGAGTTTCAGTAATTCAGAGCAGATTTACTAACCATGGAATGGGAGCCACCACCCACCATGTACTGGGCCCAATGTGTTGGACGCCTTCCCGGTCCTGCCTAGCTTATCTATACATGTAATGATGTGGAAGTCTGTACTAAAGAAGGTGATATGTGAGTACCTCTCTACACCAAACTATACAATTTATTATCTTGTATGATTTGATTACATGTACTTTTCAGTGTGTTCCATATTTTTTTTTTTTTGTATTTTATCTGGATAATTTGTTTTACAATTGTACGGCATAGTTTTACTATTCCTTCCTTCCCTTTGTGTTTGAGTGCACATACATATATTTTAGATTGTACATTTTGGCCTGACCCACTGTTTTTTGTTGTTTTACTTGTAAAGCACCATGTACATACATGGAGCTATATAAATAGATAACGACAATGATGACAATGAGTACTGAAGCTCTACAAAATGCAGGAGTAGCAGTGCTGACCATTAAACAAAATCCAAGATACACATTGGTGATACCTTTCTTAAACTAACCAGAAAGAGCAAAAACATTATGGTGCCTTTTGAGGCTTGCTAGCTCTTTCATCAGGCAAAGATGATTTTAAAAAAATCAAGCAAATATAGTCAGCAATATGTTAGCTTTGCATGTGTAAGGGGAAAGGGTCTTGAAAGCTATATTAGTTTGAGTGGTAGAACCCACAAGAGCTTTTACCCTTTATTTTGCTAATAAATGCTTGCATTAGCCCTGAGTTGGGCTTCCATTGAAACACTGACAATAGGAGTAATCATCTGGTGTGACCGTTCTGATGTATGTTTTTGAGGTATATCAGCAGAGATCCTTTGTCAAGGAAACAGAGTGTAAAGATGTGTTCACGGTTACGTGATGAATGTGCATTAGTGGACTGCTACACTGCACAAGAGAATGTGCAAACAAATGTAAAGCACAGGATCTTAATGTGCAATGCACATCTGCATGCACACTATACAATGTGCATTTGCAATATGCAATGACACAACATACACAATGGCACTGCATATGCTACTCTTCTTTAGCAGCCATCAAGTGAAATCAGATTTCTTCTGTGGGGAAACCTATACATCCATAAGTCACTAAGGGGATGCCATCCATCTATCATGTAATTTCAGTCTTAGGGTCAAATTCAAATTTAGAAAAAAATTCAGAGGACACATTACAATGGCCAGAGGCAAAAAATGTAGTACCAACACATTCAGCATATTTAGGCTAAGGTCATTTCCACACTACGCTGTTATAGTGTTATTATTCCACTTTCAACATCCTGTGGAATTCTGAGGTTTGTAGTTTACTGTGACGAAAGAGCTCTCTGGCTGAAAATTCTAAATGCTCCTCCCTAAACTGCAAAGCCCAGGATTCCATAGGATGTTAAAATGGAATAATAGCACTATAATAGTGTAGTGTGGAAATGGGCTAAGGCTCTTACTGACAGTAACTGAGTCTTAGAAGTCAAGATGCTAGAATGGGATCCCCCTGCCCACTGTCATGGGCCAGGACTTGGCTTCCCCAGGTGAACAGCAGCCTCAAAGGAGGACAAACAGATGCAAGCACAGCAGGAGCTAATCAGGCTGGGATGAGAGCCAGCTGGCTCTAGCCTTCTTAGGGGAGGCAGAGGCAGTGGCCCAATGCCAGAAACAATTTGTGTGTTTGCTGGCCCTTGCATACTCTAGATTCCCTGCTTGGATTTTTTGACCCCAGACTGACTGACCATGTTGCCCACTGGATTCTTGGATCTTTGGACTGATCCACTCTGAACAGGCAAGTGTTATTGACTGTGCATGGCCTTCTGCTAGCCTAGTACTGTGTGCCAGATGATGAACAGCTGGTGCCTGAGACACCTGCAAAACCTGGGAAACCACCAAATGATGATGTCATGACAAACTAGTGATGGATACGTGGGGAAACCAAGAGGCTAGATTGGGATTCGGGAGGGCCAGGTGTACTTCTAGGGACTCAGGTTCCCTATCTTTGCATTATAAAATTTGCAGTCTACTTCTCTTTTTATCAGTACAGCCATCTCATGCCCATTACCACCAGAGCTTGGAAGTAAAAGGTCACAAATGACACCATTACTTTTTCAGGTAATTTGTTACTTTTCAAGGTAACAATTGTGTCACAAGTGACATTTCAAATGCAATGTAACAAGGAAGAGTGAAGTTATTTTTTCATATAATGAGTAACAGTTTCTATTTACTTTGAAGGTTACTTTCCAAAGGCATCTTTGGAAGCATTTTTATGGTATTTGCTTCTCAAGTCTTAAGCCATTCTTTTATTCATTGTAAATTTTCTTTATCAAAAAAGGAACAGAAAACAATGGAAAAGTAAGGCAGAGTACTACAAGTAATGTAATATGTTAAATTTTCCACATAGCAGGTAGCCCCAACAGATTACTTTGCAAACACTGTGATGAGCAGTGGGATGGGAGCAAATTTCTTTTAAAAAATTTTGATCACCATTTCTACCCTCAGTTCATCTCATCAAACTGATTGACATTGCTTTCCATCAGCTAACTTGGGAAGGTTCCCACGGCTCTCTGTTAGCCATGTTTTGGGGTTGTCACCAGGGGTTTGTAATAGTCTACAACTTTCTTTTGAAGTTCTACAACCAAACACTGAGAAAATTGGTTCACTCTGTCATCTTCAAAATGCTTTTTGAAGTAACATCAATATTCTTTCCTATCAACAGATGAGATTGCTCAGCGTAGTGCAGGATGACAGTAATAATTATTAATACTATCTAGGAAACATCATTTTTGTGTTTACTATAACAACAAAGCAAATATTTTTAAAGGCATGTGATGGTGAGAGGTATGATGATAAGAAGTGTGAGGCTAATTTTACATAAATATATATTCTGCAGCTTTAGAGTAGCTTGTAATTTTTATCCTGTTTCAATTTGCATATCCAAATCTGTTTTAAACTTAGCTTATCTAACTTGTTTTGACTACAACCCAAATTATTTCTGTCCACAAATGTGCACTGCTAAACATTACAGTATGTGACTGTGAAAACTAGAGCTCTGCTATTTCAGTAAAAAGATGTGTTTAATTTAAAACATCCTGGGTATTAACAGAATGTCTGGAATACCTCTAGACAGAATACCTCTGGACAACCTCTAGGGCAGAGCTTTCCAAACTTTTCATGTTGGTGACACACTTTTTAGAAATGTATCATTCCGCAACACAGTAATTCAGTTTTACTAGCAAACCTGAGGTTAAAGTAACCCCTTATAAGAGATACAGACACATTGTAACAACAAAATAACAAAATGTATACCTTTCACATATTTTTTAAAATATATGATTTATAAATAATGATATATTTCCAAGATTGTAGACGACATACCTACACACAGCAGATGACACACTAACATGTTGTGGCACATGTTTGGAAGGCCCTGCTGTAGGGTGTCTGACTCTTCCTACTCCATTTGAGAATTATCAGATCACATAATAATGAATTTTACTATATCTGGATTTCTGATGAATACTCCAGATGGTAAAATCTTTAAAGAATCGTACATAGTTAATACATACTACATATTGGGTCAGATCCAGACTAATAGTATAATCCTTATCTAGCAATGCCTGGTTGCAGAGGGTTATGATGAAGCACATGTCTTTTCTGCAGATAGGAATGCCCTTCCGCCAGTTGATCTCAGAGATGAGCCACCAGTTCTGCTGGTGAAAAATCTGCTGTGGAAGAGCCAAACAATGGGAGGTCGGAGGTGGGAAATATGAGCTGCATTACACAAAGGAGGAGCCCAGTTGTGGCAGATGTAAATCTCTTCCAACCAAGGGTCACAGCCATAATGGTAGCACTAAGGCCATTTCCGTACTACACTGTTCTATACCATTTCCTCACTAGACTGTTATAGCGCTACTATTCCACTTTCAACGTCTTATGGAATCCTGGGGTTTGCAGTTTAGGGAAGGGACTTGAGACTCCTCCCTAAACTGCAAACCCCAGGATTCCATAGGATGTTGAAAATGGAATAATAGCGCTACAACAGTCTAGTGTGGAAATGCCCCTAGTCCTATTGTTCCACTTTCAACATCCTGTGGAATTCTGGAGTTTGTAGTTTACTGAGGCCAAAGAGCTCTCTGACTGAGAACTCTAAATGCCCCTCCCTAAACTGAAAACCCCAAGATTCCACAGGACGTTGAAAGTAGAATAACAGCACTATAACAATGTAGTGTGGAAATGCCTTAGTTAGGCAACAGAGAGAGAGCTGTGATGTGCTGTGATGATTTATGGGGACTCTATGATTGAGAGACCTTCACAAGACTCTTTTATTAACAGCCCTGTTCAAGTCTTGCAAACGCAGGGCTATGGCTTCCTTGATTTACTCTATTCATCGGTAATGCAGTCTTCCCATTACCTTCAACTTACCAAGGGTTATTATCTTTTCTAATGAATCATATTGTTTCATGCTATGCTCAACGTATGACAACCCCAGCTGAGTCATTCTAGCTTCTATGAAAGTTCAGGCTTGATTTGCTCTTGGACTTGATTGTTTAGGGTGAAGGTGTCCTAAATAATTATCAATTATGTTTTAAATGTATTTTAAACTGTTTTTAACTCTCTGTTTTTAATAGTGTTATTAGTTTTTTAAAAAACATTTGTAATATATATATTTTGTAATAACCACCACCAGGCTGAGAGGGTTTTGGATTTAACACAGTTTTAGCTACTTCTGTGCAAGTTCAACTAGCACTTGGCCATCTTGGCCAGTTAGAATTGTGAGTGAATGGCACATAATTGATTCAAATAAAATATGATTAGTTAGTTATGATTTACTTGACCCATTCATTCATTTGAAGGGGAAGTAAGGGCAACTTATTGATTGGGTGACTGATTAGATTTATACTTTATCTTTCATTCAGAGAACAGCATGCATGGTATGTAACTTAGTCTGGACCAAGCCTATTGATTCAACATGTTAGATATTGAGTCCAATCAACAAGCTACATGCATTTAGCCATAAGAACTATATAAATAAGCTGCAGTCACACTGACAATCTTTACTGAGGGGATGTGTTAGGTGGAAAGACATGGTTAGGCTTGAAATTTGGGGCTCTACAATTTGCTATAGAATTGAGGTATTAATTGGCATTTTAGACAATTGTAGCTCATCAAATGACTTTTGCATTCATTTTAGTAAAAAGTGGAAGAGGGCAACCATCCCAGACAGAAGGAGTGCAGTGTTCTTTGGTCAAGGGCATATGATAGCTGCACTTCCTTGCACCATTCACTTGTTTATTATGTTTAGCTCCTGTTTATAGTTAACATGTACTGAAACAGAATTCTATATTGCATCACTGATGTCCTTGGAAATGATCGGGTGGGAATTTCACTGTACAAACTGAACAATTTCACATTTCACTGTACAAGCAGTAACTCTGCTGATGCATGACCTTTTCCTGATGCAAGTATAAAAAATGGTATAAGAAGGGAAGCATGGATGAATAAACTATCCTTCTGCAGTCATCACTTTTGATGATTACTACAGGGATCCTTTGATTGAAGTACTTGTGCGTGTGTGGTCTTTCTCTCTCTTATCCACCTTCCTACCTTGTGTTTGGGGGTTCATATCAGCTCTGTGTTTCACTGGGGGTACAGTGGAGGTGTGATTAATTTATCCACTCTAACAAAATGAATTCTAACCTCTTTCCCCTCTGAACACCTGATTGCAAGAATTCAGCTTGGTTATTACAGCACTAGATATGTAGTGTCAGGCTGGTACAGTATTCATCTCCAGAGTGTAGGAGGCTCCCAAAGTAAGATGAGATATTGTGCAAGGAGTTTCTTGGTAACTCCTTGCACAACAGATTTTAAAAGGGCATACATACACAGAACATATGAGCATATACAGGTGTCTCCCATCTTTTGACAACCCATTTTTCTTGCATTCCACTCTTTCAACCATGCTGAATTATACTTTCATGTACTTTCAACATGGGGTCCACTCTTTCAACCATGCATACTGTACAAATTGAAAGGGGTTGAAAGAGTCAAAAGCATGGTACATGTCTATAATTCAGCACAGTTGAAAGAGGAAAAGAGGAGGCCATGGAGGTGAGATTTAAAAGAGGAAGGCTTGACTCAGGCTGCGAGGAAAGGGAGAGCAGACCTGAGGACTCAACAAACTGCACAACGGAACCTTCTACCTGCTGTCCTTCCCTCCCTCTTTACCCTTCTTCTCTTCCTCAGGCCCAAAGGAGGGATGCCGTCTCTCCACTTGCCCAGATTGTTTCCACAAGGTGCAGTAGGGAGGAGGTAGGACTTGGTGGCAGTTGCAGGACTGGGGGATGGAAAGTTAGGCTGAGAGCATAGGCAGTAGAGTGGTTGAGAGAAAAGGGGGAAGCAAGTATGGTGGTGAGGAGGGATTGTTAAGCTATTCTTTACTAAGGAAGGAGAAGTGGAAATAGTGCAATGCCTGGGCTAAACTAGCACATAATGACAGCAGATGGGTGCCAAAAGAAAAGTGACCTAGGTAGGGTTTTTCAACATGTCACATTCAACACATGTACACTGTACTTTGGAGATCAGGGTTTGATTCCCTGCTTGGCCATCGAAACCCACTGGATGACCTTGGGCACATCATACACTTTCATCCCCAGAAAACAACACGATAGGTTTACTTTAGAGTTGCTGTAAGATGGAAATGACTTGAAGACACACAACAACAACAACAACAACAACAACAACAACAACAACACACTATACCCAGGTTGCTGATTAATACCCTGATACAGTTATTCATACGTAATTGAATTTATGTGTGTTCATATGTGAGCATTTGGCTTTCCATCACTGTTCCAGAATTCAAGCTTCCACATTTTGACAGTTTCTACTTTACAATAGTGCCCTGGTCCCTAACCAGTTAAATAAGCGGAGGACGCCTGTATGTAACCAACAGGATGCTGGATGAAGGCTTTAAATAGACTACCTTCCTCATTTCATTATGTGAGTAGGAAATGTCCCTGAAAATGTTCCTTCTGTTCAGATGCCAAGGTCATCCAATGAAAGAAAATGGTGAGAGAATCAGGACAACAAGAACAAAAGGAACTACCTTGCAACAGAACATCTTAACACTCTGGAATTTGCTACCACAGGATATAGTGATGTTGACAACCTTAGATTGTTTTAAGAGGGTTTTAGACAAATGCCTGTTTTAAGAGGGTTTTAGACAAATGCCTGTATGACAAAGACCTTTCTATTTAGGTCACTTTCCAGCTTTTTCATATATTGGTGTGTACCTTTTTTATTGATATGTTTTTAACTATTTTTAAATTCAGCAATGTTTGACTATAAATTCTAATTGTATTTTATTTCCCCCCCTCTTTTTATCTGTACTTAGGTTTACATTATTTTATTTTATTTGTATCTGTTTCAGTCGTGATGTGAGCTTCCTTGAATCCCAGTTCTAGGAGAGGAGGGTGGCAGGCAGGCTATAAGTCACATTTGTGAATGAATAAATAAAGGTGTTAATGACTAGTAAATATTGTGGTTCTGTATTATCAGCTGCTGAAGAATACAGTTGGGAAGGTGCTATTGAATCCATGTCCTTCTGGTGGGCTTCCCATGGGCATCTGGTTGGTCTCTGTAGGAACGTAATGAGGAACACGGTCCTTTGATCTGATCCAACATGGCTCATCCTGTATTATCTGTATCTAATATGATCAAAAACACCCAGAGTTTATAGCATTACATAAACAGCTGCTTCAGTGAAGACCTGACACCTGCTAAGCCATAAAATCTCACTGTTTTCCTATATTGTAGATGCATTTCTTGCTCCCTCTCAGCTTAGTTATGAACAAAAGTTATACATAAGAGTGCCATAACAGGACATTCCTCTAACGTGCACATGTTTTTTGTTCATATTAGCATCTTTTTAAAAGTTACAATGGTTGTGATTTCTTTTGTCTCTAATGGAGATAACTATCAAATGTAATGTGTCTGCATTTGGTTTTATTAATCATTTTACTCCACTTTCCCATTTCAGGCATAAAAAGTGCTCCCTGGCAATTTTGAATAAGTTACTGCTCCAATATCTCTAGAATTAGCAAATTAATTATTTTTTTGCCAGACACACTTGCTGCAGCTGGCTTGGGGTCATCACAAAGAAAAGAAGAGAAGATAAGAGAAAAGAAAAGAAATGGGATGTAGGTGGTTAATCTTAAAACTGCATAAGCCATGTCAGAAGGTATTCCTAGCAATCTCAATATATCTCACTTCAGGCTACATTTTCTGCAGCTGGCCTGGGATCATCACAAAGAAAACGAGAAAACAAAATGGCTGTAGATGGGAAATCTTAAATTTCACAAAATACACAAGAAGTGGCTACTGGCAGGCTGGCTACATTTCACAGCAGGCACTGTAGCTTCTTAATATAAAAAGATAATATGCATAAATGCAGGCAGGGAGACATCTTGGGAATGCTATACCACATGCTGACTGTCGTTTCCATCAAACGTGAGTTCTAAAAGGCCCTATGCCAGTTTGTGGTAGCTTTGTTCCAGAGAGAAAGTTGCACATAAAGAATTCTGTTTGCCTTTGAAGTTAAATTGACGTGGACCAAAATGGAATAGAAGTGTTATCTGAAGAACAGCCATGACTGCTTTGTGCTCTGGTGAAAGAAGGATCCCTTGGCTTGATTACGTCTTCTCTTTTGATGTGTTGGCCTAAATTAGGAGTTTTGTTTCAGTAAAATAAAGGAAGATTAGCTGTGGCTGCATAAGATTATGAAATTATGTGTGGTTATTTTTTGTAGCACAAGACAAAATATGAATCCTTGCCTCCCCTTTAGCCTTCCCTCTGGCCAAATCCCACTCCACCGAGGAGAAAATTCTTCACATGCTTTCCTAAGGTTTCCATTTAACCTTGGCATTTTAGGGGTAATCAATGCTTAAAAGATTACATTGAAATGCTATTCCTGTTGCTATAGAGAAAGTGACAGCAGCAATCACCCAGCATAGACCAACATCTCTAGTAATTTATGTCGTAGTGATAAAACTCTGTTTCATCTACCAGACTGCCATAAAGTTTCAGGGAAAAACAAAGACTTAAGAGTGAAACACCTTGTAAAAAGAATATACCATCACCAAGTAAGTTTACCTAGTGGCCCAATTGCATCCATTCACTTTGGTTTTACAACAATGGAGTCCAATGTCAGGAACATTACGCACAGAGATGAGAGGCATATGTAAAGGGTGTAAAGGGAGCTTTGGCTTTACCCAGGGTTGAAGAAGAACTACTGTGGTGCTGCTGTGCTACACAAGAGAAAGGAAATGGCTATAATATCATCACCAGTAGTGATGGAGTATAGTACCACTGGGGTGCTTGCCTGTTGCTCCTTCACAGAACACACTTTGGAATAAATCCATCATCTTCACTCAGGAGCTGTCTGTTTCCCAGTGCTCACATCCATCTCTAAAGGGGCCATAATCTGCAGTGTCTGTGCCACTGAGTTCCTATGGTATGACTGTTGTTGTTGCTGCTGCTATCCTTCAGTGGAACACAACCTTATAGGTGAGAGATCTCCACAATTATTAACAGTCTTGCAAATTCAATTCTGTGGCTTCCCTCAGTCCATCCATTCGTAATGCATTCTTCCTCTTTCCTTAGCATCTTCAACTTTACTGAGCATTATTGTTTTTTTCCCCATGAGTCATTTCTCATGATATGCTGAAAATCCAATAGCCTGAAGATTCATCCAGATGGGCCAATAGTTCTGGTAAATGTAAAGTTCTGAAGCTCATGTCTTTTAACACTTGTGTAGAACTGTTGTTCTTGAGCCTGCATCCACTCATGACCTAAATATACTGGAGGTTTGTCCACTCATTCTTTTTTGCCGTGTGAAGTATTGCTGTGGTGTGGGTAGAGTTCCCTTCCCATCATCTTCTCCATGAATATAACATCTCTCCCCAACCCGCATTCCTTCTCCAGTGTCCTTGTTCCCAGATCTGGCAGGTTTATTTTAATTTTAATATTTTTAAATAGTCACGATGCAAAAGTGCCACAGAGGTAAAACATTGTATTGCTATATATACATTTTTAAAAGGAAAGTAGAAAAGCAAAGTTCACACAATGAACACAGCACTGTGCAGAGAAAGTGTTTAATCTTGTAACCAGAAATGCAACAAGGGGAGAATGACTGGAAGAAAGCCGCTCTGGCAAATGTCATACCTCCATTCAACATATCATCAGTCAGACTGGCCAGAAGTAGAATGGATGCAGACATGATGAAGGATGCAGACATGGCAGTTTATCCCACCTGTATCAGAAACGGACAGAAGAAACAGAAACACAACCACCCCCACTCCACCCCTACCTACTGCCCTGGATTTAAAAACTCACAACTAATCCAAGAAATTTATGAGAAAAAGCCTGGAACACAAGGAATGTTGCACTGAGATAAATATATAAATCCTGATGAGTACAGGTACAACTCCCAACAAATCCCAAAGCTTTTGGGCAGTCTGGATGAGTCCTCAGTTTAGACATTTGGCTTCTGGTAAGAGTTCAGGTATGTTCATGGACCTGTTTATTTGACTTTTCGACAGTTCATGGTATCATAAGGTCTTCCTGCAGTTTAGGGAGGGACATTTAGAATTCTCATCCAGACAGCTCTTTGGCCTCAGTAAACTACAAACCCCAGAATTCCACAGGATGCTGAAAGTGGAATAATAACACTACAACAGTATAGTGCAGAAAGGTCCATAGAACTAGGAGGGGCTTCATGGGCCATCCAGTTCAACTCTCTGCTCAAAGCAGGATCTCCACTTAAAGCATATGCAGCAGGTAGCTGTCCATCTTCTTTTTGAAAACATCTAGAAAAGGAGACTCCACCACTTCTCATGGCAATTGGTTCAACTGATAAACCACTCTTACAGCCAAGAAATTCTTTTTATTGTTCGATCAAAATCTATCCTTCTGTAACTTCAAACCATTAAACTTGCAGCAGAGCACAGGCCTGCCCCCTCTCTCTAACAACCCTTGAGGTATTTAAAGAGTGCAGTCATGTCGCCCCTCAGTCTTCACCAAGCTGAACAGGCCCACCTCCTTCAACTTTTTCTCATTTTTTTTCTCCATACCTGTTATCATCTTCCTTCTTCTTTAAACCTTCTCTATGTTTACATCCTTCTTAAAATGAGGCACCAAGAACTGAAAGTCTGTCTGTAAGACAGTGATGACAATGCAGTGATCAGTAAGAGCCAGCATGAGTTTGTCAAGAACAAATCTTGCCAAACTAAACATATATATTTTTTTCATTCAGGTCACTAGCTTAGTAGAAGGTGGAAATGCTGGATTTTCAGTTTAGGGAGAGATACTCAGAATTCTCAGCCAGGGAACTCTAGTGCCTCACCATATTACAAATCCCAGGAATCCATGGAATACAGCCATGGCAGTTAAAAGTGGAATCATGTGCTACAATTGTATAATGTGAAAGGGTCCCCCAGATCTGGAATGTTGACACATTCTGCAAAATCAGTGGGGATGGTAGCACAGGGTGCTGCTGATGGAGGGAGAAATCATTGCCTTTTGCCCATTCCCCAGCAAGATTTCCACTAAGCGAAACACTTTCAGCAACGGCAAACATCCGGACCAGTTTTAATGATCCTTTGGTGCAATCAGCAAACAAAAATACTTCTGGTAAACAAAAGAAGGGTGATAAATTCAGTGTACAGCATTCTTTGACACAGTATATTTATCTTCCAGGCCTCTACAAATTCCCACTGGTACACTGTTTCAAAAGTTGAGGCTACCTGTATCATTTCTAGTTTCTGTGTCTCTTCCAGATAGACTGAGAAAAGAAACCATAACAAAGTTCAGTACACTCTGAAAGAAGTTTTCACAGTTTTTTTAAAAAATGGAACTGAAATGCCAACATCAATAACTAGACAGCTAAGGCGTAAATTCATTTGCTAATCCTGACTAGAGTAGGCTCATTGAATCAATTGAACTTATATAAGCACTGACTTACAAGTTCCTACTGAGTTCCTGGTTTCATTTTATTTGGGGCAAGAAGTTGGGTTTAGGTCTGAATGTTCCTGAAGGGCTGACATATGCACCTATATTATGGAATGGATGCTGTGTTACATTGTTCCATGTGGCAGCCTTTTTGACATGGCAAAACTGTGATGAATGGCAGCTCATAGTATGGGTATTTTATATCCTCCAACTGTCCCAATTTGGCAGGGACAATCCAGATTAATTCTCTGTCCTCCCAAGTTTTCAGCTACTTTTAAAATATCCCAGTTTCTCTCTCCTCCTCCCAGTTCCTGCTTTGTCCTTGGCTTACTTCAATTGCTGCAAACTGAATTTAAAGTGCAAACATAGTTGTTGCTGTTGTGTGTCTTCAAATCATTTCTGATGTATGGTGCCCTAAAGGTGAATGTATCAGAGGGTTTTCTTGGCAAGATTTGTTCATAGGTGGGTTGCCTTGCCTTGCTCAGAGGCTGAAAAAGTGTGACTTGCCCAAGGTAACCCAGTGGATTTCCAAGGCCAAACAGGGATTTCAACCCTGGTCTTCAAATTCATAGTCCAACACTCAAACCACTATACTATGCTGGCTTGCAAAAATAGTTTATACTTAACTAACTCAGTGGGTGGTGAAGAAAGAAAGAGGCAGAATCTTGCAGTTCACAGAAGGATCAGGCAAAAGTAAACTGCTGCAGCCTCTCTTAGCTTATCTGTTCTTCTTCATGAATAACTTTTGCCATCTTGACCACATTTTGATGTTGCTTGGCTATATGTGGCCCTGTTTTCATCTGTGACATGTTGTGGTTGTTGTTAAATAACCAGTGGCTGCTTCCAACATAGATTAAAAAGAGATACTGTCCTTCTTCTACATCTACAGGTTTGACCTTTACGAATTTGTTTATTGTAAGGCATTTGCTTTCCTCCCCCCATTATCCTCCTCCCATTCCCTTGCATTCTTCACCCCAGGCTTGTGAAGCTTGTTGGTAACATGGACATTTTTTTCCTTTTTGGTGAGCAAAATCTCCGCCCCAACTACTGGAGGTATGCTCTCTCTGCCACATGGCTGCACATTCTGCTGTGTAATGGCCACTGATCAGTCAGGTGGTCTCTTTGCTCCCACTCCTCCCCTCTGGGAGGAATCTCCTTTCTCAAGATGGCAACAGGAAGTAACTAGAATGTTAGAACTCAGTGTTCTGCTCTTCTCTGTCTGTGGGGAAAGTACTGATAAGCTCTTTACCTCATCTTTTTTCTTCCCCCACAAGGAGCATCGAGGCCAGAGGCAAAGGAATGGGAGGGGGGAGCTCCAGAGGGGAATGGGAGGGGAATCAAAGGGGGGAGTTTTCATGCTTTTCCACTTTGTGGAAAGGTGGAGGGGCGACTGTACAACTAAAAGCAAACTTTCTAATTTGAATAAACTATTAGTGAATAAATAAAACTTAACGGATTTGGAAAAAAACTCATCCCTTTTTTAAAAAAGCATTCTACAGCTACTAGCTAATGGCAAAAACGTTCTTTGCCTTCTAGTAGGAGGAGACCAGAGAGGGCTAGCTTCTCATAGGAAGGAATTCTAGAATCTAGGAGCAGCCACTAAGAAGGCCCTCTCCAATGTCCTCACCAAGTGGACCTGTGATATCAAAACTTGAGTGGGGCCATATAGAAAATTATAGTTTTTCAGATAGTCTGGATCCAAGTCATATTGGGCTTTAAGTGGCACTTTCAATTGTGCCCAGAAAAGAGAAGTAG
Source organism: Ctenosaura bakeri (assembly GCA_948474755.1). NCBI lineage: Eukaryota > Metazoa > Chordata > Lepidosauria > Squamata > Iguanidae > Ctenosaura > Ctenosaura bakeri. The sequence goes on along the minus strand of CAOLHI010000240.1, from coordinate 741,978 downwards.
CCAGTGAAGCTGCTGTAACAGATGAGTTATAGTATATGTTAAAACCACACACAAACACACACACACACACACCCCAAAAAACAACCCAGGTCAATAGCCTGGCTACAGCATTCTGGATCCAATGAAGTTTCTAAACACTTCAGAATTATAACTATTGTATTCTCAACTTTTTAGATAGCTGACATAAGTTTAGGAAACTTCACTAAACACTGCTACTAGAATATAAATAAATAAGTAAGTAAATAAATAGCCCTGTTACTTGCATATATTTCTAATAATATAGAACTGAGCTATTAATTAGCTTTTGACACTTCACTACTCTGCAATACCCCTGCCCCAGTCCTCTTTTTCATGCACTTTAATATATTGCTTTTGTGCTTCAATACTGTTAACTGGAGTAATGCCTGTAGCATCAGCTGGATTTATTATTCATTCTGACATATGCACCTAATGTAGGCACAGATCATGGCAAGGAAGTGTGCTCATAACCAGAGAGTTGAAGGCAATGCTATCAATCACTTTTCTTTTTCTCAAGCTCAATTAAGAAGCACTTTCTTTCCTCTGCTCAGTTTGTTTTCTCTCCCCACACCCTGCACCATATTCTGTGTATTCTTTCATATCCCAGGTTGCTGTGTTAAAGACGGTAGTGCCAGAATGAAACATTTTGTCATCAGTTTAAGAGCAAAACTGACATTTTCTCCCAAATAGGTATACAAGCATAACCTTAGCCTTACTACACAGAGCACCATGCCAAAATACAAACAAACAAACAAACAAACAAACAAACAAACAAACATACATATATTACCACCACTCAGATCTGGGAAATACAGAATCTTTCAGCTAGTTAAGCATAAGCATGACTACAGCCATGCTGGCTAGGGGATTTTGGAAGCTACAGTAACTTTTCCAAGCACTGCAACTATGGCAGAAATGCAGTAGAATGCACACCCAATAGTTTTTGCCATAGATCTAACTTTGAGAGCTGATAGCATATTGGATGAACATTTGGCAAATGGAAGAATTGACTTTGGTTGACAGACTTAAAGGTTGTTTTTTTTTTTTGCTGCTCCAGAGATAAGGACATGGACCAATGAGTTCAAATTATAAGAGAAAAGATTTCACTTAATGATTATGAATGATTATGAAAAATTCTTGATGATAAAAGCTGTTCCATAGTGAAATAGAGTGGCTTGGAAGGTTGTGGATTTTCCTTGCTTGGAGGTCTTTAAACAGAGGTTGTATCACCATCTTTGGTAGCATCTGTGTTATGTATTCTTGCATGTCAAGGGGTTGGACTAGATTGGCCCTTCCAGCTCTATGATTCTGTCACCTCCAAACCTATGATTCTGTAGTTCTGTAAATTATGATGACAGCCATGAAGATGGTATCTTGAAGTACTCACTTATTTAGATGCTCCATGTATTGGGCAACATATTTATAAAACTTTTACTCCATGGGTTGATCCATATATTTGCAGCATCTGCACACTAGTATAGTACCTCTCTGGGTCATCAGACACTATCATACAAAAGAAATATTCACATGGATGTCAAAATGATTTATAAACTTATTGCTGGTCCTAAGGACTGTCTATAAAAATAAATGTTTTCATAGCTAATTATGGATGCCCTAAACTAGATTGACTTTCTCTCACATGGCAGACATGCGGGTCTGCAACTCCAACCATTGCCAGACAACATAGGTTATGCTGACTAGGGATGATGGGGGTTTCAGTGCAGCACATCTGGAGGCTATCAGATCAGGGGAAGCTGCTCTTAGAGTAAGGTGTTCTAGAATTCTGCTGATTTGAGCTGCATTACCAAAAACCGAGAAATAGAATTGACAAAGTTCCTCCCCCCCCGCCCAAAACCATGACTAATGTGAAATGAGGGGAGGGAGAAGCTATCAGAAAAACAATAATTTTCAATGTATGATGAAAGCTGATACTTTTTATGCAGCTTTCCATGTGGTTACCACTTGAAAGTAAATTGCAAAGGGTTGTTGTAAAGATAAGACCCCAGTCCTTATATCCCTATTCTCTTGAGGTGTTTACCCAACCCAGTGTGTGGCCCATCTAACATGACCATGATCCTTAGCAAAGTGACTTTCATACTGTATTCTTGCCAGGTTTTTAAAAAGTAGAAATAAAGCTCCTCCTGTCAAACATTTTTTTAAAATGTAGCATTTATGTCATGCTGTTTCTTTATAATAGATGCATGAGAAAAGAAGCAATTCTTAGGAGGCCTTGATGTTGTTATACTGCTGTTTGCATCCATCACATTCAGCAAAGCTTCTGTGAATGCACAATAGCTGAGCCTGCAGACTGCAGTTCCTTGCAAGAACACAGCAATTGTGCAAATGTTTTGTTAGGAGTCTCCCCATGTTCCTAGGGGACCCATTTGAATTGGCTTCTAGAGATTTGCCAGAAACAAATTGTTGGCTTACTCAATCAGTGGGTATAAAGAAATTATATAGAAAGAAGGGCATTGGAATATAGAGACACCTCTCTCCTTGCTCATGTGAACCAGTCGGGATTTGTATCCATGCTGCCTTCAGTACTGGAGATGCTAGCTAGAGCTGGTGTAAGTTGCAGGCCAACAACCTCCAGAGGGTCTCAAGTTCCCTACATCTATTTGATAAGTCCTCTTTTGATTTCTTGACTACAGTCTCCATTTTGGTTGATGACTCAGCCCAGGTATAGAAAATCTTTTAAATATTTTGGTGTCCTCATCATCCATGTTAGAACTACGGAATTTTTCTGCAATCATTATTTTTAATGACCTTTAATTTTTTTAAAAGGACCTAGATAATATTCTCAAATGTAGAGATATATCACTGAGTACCAAAGTGAGAATCATCGATAACATAGTATTTATAATTTCTTTGTACAGGTGCAAAAGCTGGTCAGTGAAGAAAGCTAACAGGGAGGAAAAAAAACCCAACTCATTTGATATGGGTACTGGAGGAGATAGTATGGACTGATACCCTAGTCTGCAAAAAAGATAGATAAAGGAAGCTGAGTGCAAATCAAGACACACTCTTAATGGAAGCCAGAAAGACTAAAGTGAGGCTGTTGTGCTTTGAACATATCATGAGCAATGTGACTCATTGGAAAAAATGATAATGCCTGGTATCGTGGAAAGCTGTAGGCAAAGAGGAAGACCACATTCCAGATGGATGGATTCAGTAAAGGAAGCTACAGCCTGAGTCTGCATGACCTAAGCAATATTGTCTCATAGAAATCTCTCATTCATAGAGTTGCCATACATTGAAGCCAAACTGATGATTCGTAACACTACTACAAATGATAACATATAAGGCATGTGGTATTTGCAACATTTTATGGAAAAAAGGGGTAAGGAAGGTAGGGATACTAAATTCTTTTATGTTTGCACAATATCTCCTACTCCAGTATTTCTCAGTTTTGCTCAGTTGTGACACAAAAGAAAGTAAAGCTATCCAGAAGAAATATGTTTGAAGAGAAAGGAGTACAAGGAACAAAAAAAGAAACAGGGTGGTTTCACATACATATGCTGAATATGTACTTAAAAATCAGACCCCAGAGTTCATTCTTATATGTGAATTGAGAAGTTGGGTTTAAACAAGAAGGCATGAGGCAATGATGCTGAGTTTGGCCGTGAAAGTCAACAGAATGTTCAGCCTGAGAATTGTTGCTTTCTCTAACATTAGCATTTTTAATTTTTTTTAAACCAAAGCAAGTTAGGCAATGCAAACAAGCATGAACGCATCAAATCCAGATGCAGAACAAATCATCATTAATGGCACGTATTAAGGAATCAGAACAAGGTGAAATACTTAGCTGTAGGAAATCAAGTTAGTACAAATCTAGGCCTTTCCGTTACTGTCATTGGCGCATGATGTTAATAAGGTAACTGATGGCTTCCATGCCATTGAGGTGCTCAGTCTGCCCCGGGTTCTAGTATGAGTTCTCCAAGGTGCTGAAACAATTTGCAAGATAAGATTCCATATCTTGGATATCTCCTTTCAATAAAATATGGTCTGAAATTCAAAGTCATTCACTGCCGAACTGATAGGAAACTGCCAGCCAGCACTGGAACAAATGAAAAATGAGATAAAATAGCGACCATTTAAGTCACTTTTCATTCACTGAGAAATGACTTTATTGATCAATAGATAGATATAAACGGATAAATCATTCATTATCTTTTTTACCATTACAACATAAAAACATGGGAAGAGACACAGGCTTATCAAATTCAGCATTCTGTTTACAAAATGGCCATCCACTAGTCTTCTGAAAGTCCACCAGCAGGACATTTTGTTAGGATGAAACATACTTGACTTAACACTGCAGGATGCATCAGCAGCCAACCCTTTGCTTCTGTTTCCCAGCAACCAGGTTACCAAAAAAAGAAAAGAAAAGAAAAGAAGACATATTGCCTGATATATAGCCATCATGACTCCTAGCTACTGAAAGTCTTATCCTTCATCAGTTTCTCTAATCCCATTTTTAGTAGTCATCATTGCATCTTGCACTTTCGCAATTTGGGGATAGTAGTATAGTCCAGGTAGATTCAATACCAAAGTTAAAAATTAACTTTCTTTTGTCTTAGCATTAATTTTTCTGCCCTTTTGTTTGGAAGCAAAAACAGACATCCTGCTGGCCATTTCCATATCAAATGTGAACATATTTCTTTGGAGATAGTCATCTATGTTGTGAAAAGTACAGTGAGGCAAGATTTAAACTGATCACACTTTGTGAATCTCAGATAGCTATTACATATTTTACATACAATTTGACAGGGCTCATAAAGGCTGATTCTGACACTGCATTTTTAGGGTGTGATATTAAAGTTTTCTGTGTAAATTGATCCTGCTTTCAGCAGTGACCAAAGGATGTAGACATATAGGTGATAACTTAATGGCTTGACTCCTACTGGTTAGCCCCAACTAGAGTAAATCCATTGATTTGGTTATTGAATGGTGGATCAATGTGTAAGTAAAGTCAATTGATTCAGTGGGCTTATTCTAGATGGGACAAAAAATAAGATTCAGACCAATGAGTATAAGAAGGGCAGGCACATAAAACCACAGCAGCGTTATATTTTAGAAAGAGTAGTAGCCAGAAATACAAATTCAACTTAATCCTTCCACCATATGCAAATTACTGAACTGAAGGGCTTTGGTACATAAATTGATAATTAATTCCATGGGAGCCAAGGACTTACCTTAGGGCATTACAGATTTATTTTGAATGTTTCTGTATAATACCTTCATCACAGAACAGAAATAACTAGGCTGTTCAGGGAGAAAGATTTGCTTGGAGTGAACAGAGCAGAAGAAATCTGTGTGTGCAACAGAAGGCAGTTGTGAAAATGTTTGACTTTTGCTGTCTACAAACAAATCTTTTTTAAAAAAACAACAACTGAATGACCATTTTTTGTATAAATAGCCAAGCTTTTATGCTGTAACATTCCTGACTCCTTGCTCTGAGCACAGCATATGGTTACACAGGTCCAAAAGGAGGTTCTGTTAATGAAAAATTTCCACCACATCAATGAAATACAACGGTACAGACTGTGCCCCAAGACCTGCACACACATCTTCAGTTGACTTTCCAGCTGCTGTTCTATTCTTCCTATATATATTTCTCAGTAACTGAAAATGTGTGTGTGTGTGTGTGTGTGTGAGAGAGAGAGAGAGAGAGAGAGAAATATGAATATTTTTCATGTTCTGGAGCTAATAGTAAATGTGAAATAATATGGCAAAGCTCAAGTTCACCATCTAAGAAATGAAACACAAAGAAAAGCTGTTTTGCTATGAGTTACTGACTTCATGCTTTGAACTCATTGTCTAGAGTTGTCCATACTCCCAGAATTCCTGTTCTCTGGAATTGCCATCCTTTGTTCATTCAGTGTTTATGGAGAATACAGATCACACTGTCAGATTATCAGAAGACAGTGCATATTCTTATTTGTCCTATTGTACTTTTTCTCGCCTAACTGCTTGTTATTTCTATATATGTAATAAAATGCATTAGAAAATCTGGACTGTCCAGTGTAGATAGACAATTTATTATTGAGGCATTCTGAGCTCCTGTGCATTTAATCAAAACTGTCCAGTTTTCAGATCTGGCCTATGGCTTTGGTTACAACTGCAGAATAAGGTAACTACCTTCAAAACAGGCTTTACTCCTAATCTATTGTGTTGTATTTGATTTTCTTTTTGTTCCATTCAGTATTTTGTGGTTGATTTGAATTTTTTAAAATTATTTTAATGATGGTAAGAAGTTACACTCCTTGGGTTGTTATTGACAAGGAAGGAGGAATATAAATTTAAGAAAGAAACAGTACTTGTAATTGAAAGTTGGATCATTGTTTAAAATTTGTGTCTTGTTCAGTTTGACTCTAGTGAGAATCATCTGCCTTTGGCCCTTGCTCAACTCTCATATCACAGTAGCCACTCCATCAGGTTACCTAAATTGTTTCAAACTCAACCAGTCATTAGAAGAACTGTGACCTTAAAAACTGGTATCTGAGCTTCTCATCCTTTTTTTCCTTTTATGTGTAAGCCTGAGGAAAGGAACTGTCTGAATAATGCTTAAAGCAATGCACTTTTGCAGCCATTTTGACTAAAGAGTGAGGTAAAAATTCTTTAAAAAAATACATAAATGAACAAATCTCATATCTGAATACTGTTATGTTTACTTATTATTTATTTATTTTATATCTCACCTTTCTCCCAATATATCCTGATTTATAGTCTGCAAAGATTTATTTAAACTCTGCAAGGGCTGCTTCTGATAGTAATTTAACACGCACAAACAGCAGTATCTTAGCAGGAAAAGGTCTATACTTTATGGGTTAAGCATAGCTGTGAAAATCTGCTTTTCCTCCAGTATATGCTTCCATTTCTGACATATGTATGAAGAAAATAGTTGACACACATGATGTCATTTCATACAGTTTGGTTTCTGCTTTCTCCGAAAGTCAAATTGATATTTAGGTAGAACACTTTGGTACAGTATTTTAAAGCTCATAGCAAGAGCTAAAAATTGTAATGATATAAGTACATGGTTCTCAAACATCAAAAGATTACTGCAAAACCCTCTAATCTTAGACAATGTATATGGACATGATCCGAAACAAATTTAGATATGATCCAACCATCAAAAAAATTTCCCTGGATAGAAATATATATGATGCTAGCTGGTAAGATACTAAGCAATTAATGAGTTGTCAATATTGACAACTAGGGTGTTTCTTTTTGGCCCAGCGATATTTGTCTTTGTTTTTAACTTTTATATCACCTTATCAAGAAAATATAAAATAATACAAGCACAATCACTTTAGATGGTGACCAGGTTAGATGTTGAGGGAAAGAAAGAATAAAAATGCACATCAAATGTCAGCTGGCCCTGGCCCAAAAGTCTAGTCACAGTAGGATTTTGAGGCAGTGAGAGGACATGGAAAAAGTTAGAGCCAGTGTTAAAAAAAAATTCACTCCAGGACACACACTCTCAAATTTTCACAAGGTCAGATGTCCCAGAAAGAGGCTGTTACATGAAAGCCTTATGATATATCAAATATACAATGATTTCAAAGAGGAACTGAGAGCCTGATTTCTCTCATGTGCAGAGAAGAAAAAGCAGGTTGATACTTGAGATTTCATGACACTTGTTATAGTTCATTTTCAAGTGCGTGGAACTAAGTGAAAACCCAGCCACGAGTTTCTAATCAACACCTACAGAAAAGTGCAATTCCAAGTGAAGAATCAACTTTACAAAGCAAAAGAAAAACTTTGAAGTTATTTATTAATTTATTTATCACCATTATTTCAACATTGCTTTCCTACCTTTCACCCAATGGATGCCAGAATGGTTCATGATGAGATCATACAATAAAACCAAGGCAATCCAGATACAAGACCTGTTATATGAACTGACAGATTAAAAGCAGTAACTGGCTACCCACCTTGCATGTAACAGACAGCAAAGTGGGCCTCATGGAAGCAGAGATTAAAAACAACAACAACAAAAAAACCCAGTCAGATTTTCCAGATACACAAATCTTGTGGTGAGAAAAGCGAAATACAAAGTGTGTTTTGTTCCTTGGTTATACCCTGTCTCAATGGCAGTTTCTCAGGGGAGCTGGTCATTTTTATCTACTATATGGCAAGAATTTATTTACGATTCTCTCTTAGTTCAGTAAAATTTGCTTATTCCCACTGCCTGAACAGACTTGTATTGCTAAAACTGGGATCTCTCAAACATTATTCCACCCTCTTGGTTCACAATAATCCTTGAATGTTTTTAAACCTTCTGCAAATCTTTCTGCATACTCGTGCTGATATAAATTTCCATACAGATGCCCTATCTCCACTATATCCCATGTGTCTAATTTCTCTCCCTGCATTTCCCCAACTGTGCATCTATCTCAGCTGCATAATTCCCTCCTGCACATGTCCAACTGCCATGCTAAATCACAAAACAAACAAAATAAAATTGGAGACAAGCTACTTTGGGGATAGTTTCATAAATGGGTACCACTAGCCAAAAGGCCCACTCTGTAGAAGGAAGTAGGGATCCCAGTCTCAGGGTTTTAGCTGAAATCACAGAGAATTTTTGTGGCCTCAGTCCAACATCCCCTTAGCACAGCGTAAATACTTGCACATGGACATACACTGTGGCAACCTCCCCCCATAAAATACCAACATCGTGCAGCACATGTCAATAACTAGGTACCAATGTGCAATGCACAATGCATAATGCACAACTGCTATGCAAAGTATAGGATACACAACCACAATGCAAAGTATATGATGCATCAACACAATGTGCAATCACAGTGCAAAATATATAGTGCACAATTACACTACTAAGGATAGGACGTACAACTACAATGCAAAATATAGGATGCACAACCGCAATGCATGGCTTGCAAAGACAAGGCACAGATGAACATGCTTCTGCCACTTTGAGCAGGGCATATCTATTGAGCGATAGTGATTCTTTTGGCCCTGCATGCATGGATTCTGGCCAGAAAGAGATAAAAGAGGAAAGAAAGGCATATTTCAGACAATATAGGAGCACAGAAGAGGAAACGTGTTTACAACCATAACAACACTAGACAAAGACAGTAACGAGGATATCACAGAAGTTGCTTAAAATGTGGATAAGAATAAAGAGCATTTGGGAAGAAAAGGGAAAGGAGAAATTAGTGAAGAGCAGCTAGCATGGGTATTCTGAGATAGAAACAGAAAATAGTGTATTAAAATGGCATATTGGGACAATTTTTAAAATCCATTTTCTGGGCATGGTTACAGGACATAGATGTCTTTGATTGCTTAGGAGATGACATATGCTGGGATCTGGATAGGGGGAATGTATCCTTGTTCATTCTACTGACCTCTCTGTTGCTTCAATACCATCAACCATGGCCTGTAGGGTCCCTCATGGCTTGGTTCTGCCTACCATGCTATCTAACTTCTACATGAAACCTCTAGAAGAGGTTGTCCAGAGCCTCTCTGCATGAGAAAAAAGTATCTGACAGTGCCAGGTTTTGTTTTTGTACAAACTAATATTATTTTGGAGATTCACCTAACATTTTCTTCAGCCCAAAGTATGACCTGGGAGTTGGTAATGCTAAGAGTCCTGGAAGTAGCAAGAACTTTTCATTCTACTTTCCAAGTCAGCTTAAATGAGCCCAGTACCTTCCAAAATGAAATGTATCTCTACTTGTCTGTTTGTATTTTCCTAGAATTAACTAAGATAGCCACTGCCAATAAACAAAGCATTTGTTTCTAGCACATAGATTCAAAAGAGATCAAATCAGGGAAAAGGGAATGTTCACACCAAAACAAAATGATCTGAACTAGTGTAATATTGCGCAAGCACTTTAATTCCTGAATAAAGAAGGATCTGTGGAAATTGGTGAAATTCGTTTTCTGAAATATTGCTATCATGGGCCAGGACTCAGCTTCTCCAGGTGAACAGCAGCCTCAAAGGAGGACAAGCAGAGGCAAGCTCACCAGGAGCTAGTCAGGCTGGGATGAGATCCAACTGGCTCCAGCCTTTTTAAGGAAGGCAGAGGATGGTGGCCTGACACCAGAAGCAATTTGTGTGTTTTCCAGCCCTCACCTTTGTGTGCTGTAGATTTCCTAGTTGTGATCTGCCTGGATTCTCTGACTCTTGGACTTTCTGACCTTACTGCCCACTGGATTCTGGAACTCTTGGACTGATGCTTGACTATGATTCTGCTCCATCCTGAACAGGCAAGCTCTGCTGAACTACTATGCTGTCTCACTTTGTCTGCTGAACAGCTTTCTGCTATCTCTGCACTTAATTGCCTGGCAGTGATGTGACACATGATCAGTAGGAAGGGAAGGAAGAAGAAGACAACAAGAGATTGGGGGGGGGTGGTGGTGGTGAGGGAAAGTTAGGATATTTCAAGAAAGAAAGGATGCAAACCTCTGAACATGCAAGATAAAATCAAAGCAAAAAGAACTGGAAATTCTTAATACTTCCAGAGTTTATTTTCCCTTCTGGATGAGCCTCACATTGGTCCCTTTCTGTTCTGCTTCTGCCAGCAGGCAAACACCTGTTTACCCAGACATTTGATTTCTAACTGGATGTTGCATAAGATTATTTAATGGGGTGCACTATTTTTATCTATTTATTTACTAAAGTATTTCTGTATTGCCTGCCAGCCCACAAAGGTTCCTATGGCAATGAACAAATAAAAACCAATTAAAACAATATAAAGATAAAAACATGTTAAAAACACATTAAAATACTCCCTTAAAACTCCTAAAAGCAGTCTAAAAACAATCCTATAATCCAGCTTTGAGACAGTTAAAACAGCAGCTTCAAACATTGAGTGTACTTTTGGCTATCTGCTGGGAGCATGTAAGGGATGGGGCAGTATTGTAAATGGTTATAAATTAATGTTTTAAAACATAGGCCATTACCGCACTACCTTCTTATAGTGCGATTATTCTACTTTCAACATCCTATGGAATCCTGGGGTTTGCAGTTTTGGGAGGGGCCAGATGGCTCCTCCTGAAACTGCAAACCCCAGGATTCCATAGGATGTTGGAAGTGGAATAATCGCGCTATAAGAGTGTAATGCGGAAATGGCCATAGTTGTATATTCAGTTGTTTTAAAATTTTGCATTATACCTTGCTTTCACTGAGTTTTGTTCTAACTTACATGGTAAGCCTCTTTGTGTCCCATATTAGGAGAATTACAGTAAATAAATAAATAAATTTAAAAGAGTTGCAAATAGGGGAAAGGGGAAGACTTAATATTTTGACCTAGAAATAGAGAAAAGTATATGAGAACTTTTTTTTGTTTTGTTTTAGTGTATTGGAGGAGAATAAAACCTTAGAATGGTTGCAGATAGATATGTCCTATCTGGAAGCTTAAAAAATGTTTTCCTCTGCCTATGTAATAAAACTACTTTGACTATTATCAGATTAATGTTTTTTTTTTAATTGGGTAAGGAGGATGTCAGTGTGTGATACCCTGGTACAGGAGGGGAAAACATCTGCTGATGAATTGTAACTTGCAGCCACCCAATACATATAGCCATTTATGTGAAGAAAAGCTTTTCAGCCAATGTGGCACAACATTTAAATGTCAGCTTTGCTCAAATTGGTGGCCTCTTCCCCTAAGCTGCTTCTTTTTTTCATATAAAAATGAAAAATGTATTTTATACTTTCAGTGTGAATGTCAGGTGCCTCTTTTTCCATTTTTGTCTCAGGACTTCTTCATTTCTCTTTATTTTCTTTCAAAAAGTACATCCTGAGAAATGAAAGGAAGTCATGGAGGTCACTGGAGGAAGAAGGGGACAGAGAAAAGCAGCAGAGCAATCCTCCCCCAGGGATGCAGTTGATACTGAACAGCACCAGAGTTATTAAGGAGGAAAACCACACAAGCTAGGAATAGCTGCAGCAGTTTGCTTTAACCTGAGCCAACTGGGAAGGACCTCCCTTCTCTTCATTCCAAAACAGAGTGAGAATTACTTTTGCTTTGCAAACTCTATTTGTATCAGGTGAAATGACACAAGGATAAAGGGAGAAGTGGGAGGAGGAGAAAAAAACAACCTAGTATATTTTCAAAGTAGCTGGAAAAAATGAGGGGACAACAATTTGGATTGTTCTTGCCAAATTGGGACAGTTCAAGCACATGAAATAATATTTATTAATATTGATATTAATGATATTTATATAAGATTCAGACGTTAATTGTGGAATGTATCAACAAGCAACTTGAAGGCATATGCACACACACATGGTTGATAGAAGTTGTTTTTTTTTAAATAGCATTTTTCATTTGTATTCTGGTAAGGATTTTATTGTAGTAAGGTGCACTAAAATTTAAATGCCAGATCAGAAATAACAGAATGATATTAACATCCACTTGTCAACATGAATATAATTAATGTATGCTTTTCCTCCAGCTTTCTGTGTAAATATAACATCTATTTATGTAAAATATTTATGCCCTGCCCTTTATTGTGGCACCATGGGTGAAGTGCACAAATAAAACATAAAATGCTTCAAACAATTCCAGATTAAAACAATAAACAATATGAAACAGGATAAAAAGATATTAAATAAGTCAACATGTTAACTGTGGTGAGACACAGAGGAGGGCCTGTCTGGTAGACTTCAACCCTCAAGCTGTTATGTACAGGGAAAGGAGCTAAGTATCCTAAGTATCGAGTTCCCAAGTTGCTTAGGGCTTTAAATAGTATCACCAGTATCTTGAAATCAGACCAGATATGAACTGGCATCAAAAGAATCTCCTTTAAGACTGGTATTATATGTTTTCTATATGGTATTCCTTTCAGCAATATTGCTGCTGTAACTTCTGACTCATCTTCAAGGTCAGCCCCATGTAGAGCACATTAGAGTAGGCTAATCAGGAAGTCATCAGTGTGTGGATTACTGCAATTAAGTTATCCCTGTCCGGGAAAGGCCATAGCCAGTGCATCAGCTGAAACTGACACCAAGCATTCTGAAGCTCCACTTGGGCTTCCAGGGACAGAGACAGATCTAGAAACATTCCAAAGCTACACATCTGCTCCTTCAGATAGAATGCAACCCCACTGAGGACAGCTAGCTTACTTAGGCCATTTCTGCACTAGACTGTTATAGCGCTATTATTCCACTTGCAACATCCTATGGAATCCTGGGGTTTGCAGTTTCAGGAGGGGCCAGCCAGCCCTTCCTGAAACTGCAAATCCCAGGATTCCATAGGATGTTGCAAGTGGAATAACAGCGCTATAACAGTCTAGTGTGGAAATGGCCTTAATTCCCAGATTCAAGAAACGTCTGTCCACACAGTCTTCATCTTATTGTGATTCAGCTTCAGTTTTTTGGACTCATCCAGCCCATTAAAGCATACAGGCAGTGGTCTAGCACCTGCATTGCCCCAATTGATTCCAACAACAAACACTGCTGAGTTCTTGAGTAATTGAATATTTCTAAAAGGATTTCTTAATTTGTCATAGAGAAAATATTAATTGTTGATTAGCAACTTTGATAAAAGTAAATAAAGGTTTTCAATTCTTGGTTCAATTTTCCGACATTAGACACTTCCACATAGGGGAAAAAAACAGTTATCTATACAATAATAAAAAATTTACTGTTTTCCTTTATCCTGTGAGGTTAGCTTCAATAAACATGAAAGTGATGGAGTTCTACACTGTATACTGATTTTCATGGATATAAGACAAGCATCCAATTGAATAATGTGGACAATTAATGTCAAATATTCTATGTTCTATACTAAGGTAGGATTTTATCAGCCCCTACTGAGATGTTTTCCATATATACAAATGAAATGGATGAGCTAATGAACAACAATATTTGCATTTTAGTGCCATATTGTGTGATTCTGCTCAGCAAATTTTATAGAATTAATTGAATTCTACTTTCTGCTCAGATGACGATACCAACTCCTTTTTTTTCTGTTGGAGAAAGCATATTTAATTTCACCTCTCAGACCTTCCCCATTTTATAATAGCAACACATTTGCCATAATCATAACATCTACGTTTTGAATTCTTTTGTTTTATAATCTATCAGGGACCAATAACTGTGAAGCTGAGCCACTAACAGTGAATGACAGAACACCCACTGCTGATGCTCTGCTGCTACAGCAAGTCCAAGGAAGCAGGATGAAAAATGTGAAGTGAGGGTTGAATTCTCCAATCAGCCATTATGTTAATGGAAAGACTTCACAGAAGATTAATTCATCCTGTTGTAGAATGTATATGTGCCTTGCCAACTAATGCAGAATTATTGTAAGTTCTGGGCTGGTAATTGGCAATTGCAATTACATATGTGAGATCAATTAAACTTTGCAGTTTAATTTTTCAGCTTAAAAAAAGATGCATGGATGGGCTATGAAACCAGCAGCAGCATCCACAATCATAGTTTTGTTTGTCAGTTTTACTGCTTAGAAAATGGCTAAGGCTTCCAAAGGCAGAGAGGAATGCAAAGTCAACAAATGGATTAAAGCAAACCAGCCAATCATTGGATGAGACTGAGTTCTGAAGAAGACAGGAATGATATCTGTCTGAACATTCAGTCTTGAAAAAAGGTTTGGAATGTTAAAGAGTATATAGTGGCTCCTCCACAATCACGAGGTTTTGGAGCGCAGAACCCTCATGAAAGTGGAAAAATGTGAATAACTTCCCATCTCCACAATCTGTCCATTTCCTTCCAGGGCTCTGTTGTGAGAGCCTTTCTTTCTCTGTGTCAAGGCCAGAGGCAAGGGAGTGATGGAGGGAGCCCTGGAGGGGAGAAGGAAGGAGTGTGTGTGCCTCTCCATTGCCTTACTTTTGCCTCGACACGAGTTTCCAGTGCTGGGGCAGAGGCAAAGGAAGGGGGTGAATGAAAGTCTGCGTGCATCTTCCCCTCGCCATTGCCTTACTCTTTGCCTTGGCCCACTTGTCTTCTTTCTCTGCGCCAGCAAAACTCAAAGGAATGGGAGGAGGAGAATGGGGGCTGAGGCACAGGCACCTTGCAAATAATCAAATTTGTGAGAGTCAAACCCATGAATGTGGAGAGAGGACTGTAATTCATTGTTTATGACATACTTTCAAAAAGCCATTTGTTAGCAAACCACTCCCCCATTGTGGTCATAACACCACTGCATTATATATGGCATTGTTACCATTTACAATTGGCTTTCCACATTTGCGGGTTTCACACTGGCAGATTTGATTACTCATGAATTGTTTGCTGCTGCCTCCATTGCTGCCCTATGCCTTTTTAAATAGGGACACTGAGCACTTGTGAGACTGAGAGTGATGCTTGTAAGTCCCTATTAAAAATGGTATAGGACAGCAGCAGAAGTGGTGGCTGTGAAGCTGGAAATGTCACATCCCACCGCTGCCACCATGTGAAGCTGGAATGTAGAATTCCAGTATGTGAAACTGAAATGTACATCCCACCGCTGCCACAATGTGAAGCTGGAAAGTCCCCATGCGCTGCTGGGATGTATATTCCAGCCTGTTATGAATTTTAGCTGTTAATTCATCTTCGCTGCCACCACCCACTGAATTCTGGACACTTGGGACAGCACAGTGGGATGCTGTCCAGACATGTCAATCCCTAAGCTTAAGGATCTTCCTTTTCCCCCAGTCTACCTAGCTTGGCGTGGGAAGGAGAGAAACAGGGTCTTTTACAGAAAGTATTTATTAAAGATATGCAAATAAACAAGGCAAATTACCACACATGGGAAGCCCCCTCCTCCCAGGCACGCTTAGTTACAAGTAGTTACAAAAGAACAGATATAAAAGCACAGATACATTCTTTAGATCAGCCAGCCTCCAAAATAACAGAAAAGTCCCTAACGCAACTAACTACTTTAGTCTAGTACTCACAGATGGTTCTCAGGCTTAGATGTTCTAAAGGAAGAGGCCAGGAGGCGAGGCCTATGGCCTGCAGCCTGCTACTGGCACAGAACCCCCCTCCAGGAGGTTCCTTGGTTGTTGTCTCTTTGTTATCCCTTTGTTATCTCTCAGCCACATGGCGTCTCCAGAAGTTTTATAACTTCCCCTTGGAAGCATCCTGAAGATGCTTACCTCTTTCCTTTTTGATTGGTCACGTCTTACCCTGTGACCTATGATGCTGATCCACATGACCTATGATGCTGACCACACACTAAAATGTAATCTAATCCCAACACCTTATTAACCCTTGGTTTACCTGAAGAGGGAAGTGTCCCGCTTTTAGCTAAGTCTAGATAATGGGAAGCCCCATTATCACAATGGCAAGACCCCACAGGTGCTCACTTCTGCCTTGCAAAGGAACCCTGGTGCCTCAAATATGTGGATCATACTTTTGTGTGTGTGTTACATACGATTTTTTTGGGGAGGTAGACTTATTCACAGTTTTTCCACTTTAATTGATGTCCTACACCCCTAAGCCTAGCACATGTGGAGGGCTGACTGTAAGTGCTTTTTAAAATACCCTTACAAATTTTTTAAAAAATGTTTTAAACAGCCCCAAGTCATTTGAAACTGCCTCCAATGTCACATTTCAAAGTAATAAGTAAACAGTAGTTGTTATTGAAAACAATAAAAGTTCCATTGCTTTGTAAAAGTAACACTACTAGCTGTTATCAAAAAAGTAGTACTTTGCAGCCAACCTTATTATTTGTAACATGCAACTTCCATGCTCTGTTCCTTATTTGAAAGGGACTGTAAGAAGTCACAATTTACAACACATGATTTATGTATAGAAAATCTTTCATTCTATCTCTAGTATCTTCTATTAAATTGGTGGTGGTGGTGGGGAGATCCTGTGGCCCTGCATGTACTTGTTAGACCACAACTCCCAGTATTAATCACCAATAGCTGTGCTGGCTAGAATGCCCTTGACATACAACAACATCCAGATTACTGACTCAAAACTCTGGACTTTAGCTGTTTTCAACTCCAGTTCCCAGGAGTCCTGACCCATCAGCCATGCTGGCTGAGGCTTCTGGGAGTTGAGGTCTAAAACATCTTGAGGATCAAACTTTGAGAACCACTTATCTATAGGGTTGCATAATTTCCAATCCTGAATGAAAGAGATCTTAAAATAGGTGATAGGAAAGATCTGGCAGAGAGCTGCAGTTTGAAAAGTTTGTGATCAGGCTCCTACGTGGTGACAGCAGAATGCAATGTGCCACCAGCAGCGTTCTACAGACTACTTGCCAGTCTTAGGAATGTAGCCACCCCTCACAGCCATCTCATACCCAGGGAAGCAGGCGAGTGGGCAAAGGCTCTTGAACAGCATCCAGTTGTAGTTTGTAAGTAGGTGAGAGAAGTTGCTCTCCAGATTGCCACAAAGCATGGGAATTTGGTAAGTAACTTACCTTGGACACATTGCTCTCTTTTTGAAGGAACAGATGTGTAGCTTCTTGGATGTGCTTCTGGTTCCATCTCTGTCACTGGAACCTCAGGTGGCCTCAGTAAGTCATAGTCTGTGAATTTCAGTTGTCTCATCAGCTAGAACTGTCGCTAGACAGGAAGAATGTGGTCGTGGTAGTTCATGGACTGGTAAATTCCAGTTTAGGTAACTGCAGGGTGATTTGTGTGGGGCCGCCTTTGAAGATGACACAGAGATTACAGCAAGTGCATTATGCAGCAGCTAGCTTGATGACAGGAACGATACCTTATAGTAAAGTTATGAGCTTGGTTTTAAAGGAATTTCACTGGTTGCTAATATACCTCTAGTCAAAATGTGAGGTATTAGTGACATTCTTCAACTGGATTGGACCTAGTCAACTGAGACAGCTATATGTGTATGTATATATTATATATGTATATACCTGCCCAGATGTTAAGATCAGTGGGAAAGGAAGAGGATCCCTTGTATTCCATATGATTGGGAACAGCATGCCATGTAGAATTGTGGGCAGGGAACATCCTTAACCATAGCTCCTCAGTTATAGAATGACATTCCCTTGGACCAGAGATGGGGAAAATAGAACCTAATTTTATGCTCTCCAAATTCCCCAGGACAGCCATGAAATCTCCAAAGCAGGAAGAATATTGGGTGATATTTCACCCTCAAATAGTTGACAGTGGTGCCAAACTACCCTTCAAACATAGTGGCTTGGCTAGATTCAACCCCACTGTGCCTTCAAACCCCAAAGTGACCAGTAAGAGGCTCAAAGCAAAAGGAGAAAAGGCATTCTATCACTCCTACGTCACTGAAAATATACCCAAGCAGCCTGTTTAGGGTGTGTGGGGTGAATATTAGCCCCTGCTCCCATCAGTTTCTTAGCCCTTCCTAAGAGATCTGACTGGCACCAACAGTGATGTGTTTTGATGCCTGCTTAAAAACAAAATGTTTGTTTTAGCATCTGGAACTTAGTAAGACTGTGGCAGTCTATCAGTTTACAACTGTTATTTTGTTTGAGTTGTTAAATTATTTTAAAGTGTTTTAAATTGTTCTAGGGTAATTTTATTTATGGTACTCTGCCCCAAGATCTGATGGTATAGGGTGGGAAATAAACAAATACTGCCAACATGAAAACTGAGTATGAAGATATAGAAAATGTTTTAAAATGTTTTATTTTACCTACTGTGTTATTTTGATTATACAAACACACATTATGAAAACCTAGTGTGATTAGAAATACCAGTTAACAAGCTGAACATTAATAGACTTTTTAAAAAATACATATGTTTGAGTTCCAAAGTATCAAATGTTATTGGAAAAGTGGAATGTGTGTCTATGTGTATGCACATACACTTGCAGTTAAAAGCAATTGTGTGGGCTTTTGATCAGTACTGCATGTTTATTAAGTAAAAAAACAAGAAAGAGATATATTTTAATTAAATTGTCAGTTTTGCAATGTGGAACAATTCTTTGAGTAAAGGAGGAAATTGCTCTTGCTGGGTAAAACTATTATGGTTTCACAGGAGGAAACTTTAGAGTTCACACAATTTAAGACCAAAGGCATTTTCTTCACACATTTCTTCTTCACTATTACAAAATATAGAAGCAATCAGCAATGTCATGAATGTGTCTGTGAAAGTGATGTGAGGTATACCCTAGAACAGTAGTTCTTAATCTGTGGTCTGTGGACCCCAGGGGGCCGCAGTGTCCTCACAGGGGGTCTGTGAAAGCTTGGAGAAATGTTATGAACTTTTACAGTTAAAATAGGAAGGAAGGAAGGAAAGAAAGAAAGTTGATAGGCAAATAGATGATCATATACTGATCTCAAATAACAGGAATCTTTTGCTGGTAATCGACATCATTTGCACAAAGTTTCATTCCAATATCTCAAACCATTCAAAAGTTATGAAAACAACAGTTTGATAGCTAAAAAAAAAAAAAAAAAAAGGACTCAGCCCTTGCTACTTCTGCAGGAGATGAGATGAGAACATGCACGTGAACACTACTGAGTTGCTGAGTGAAAGCATGCGACATTTCTTACTACCACCCATACAGCCAGAAGCCACCTTGAGTTAAGTCTTGATGGTCTGTGACAACAAAGGATATTTAAACTGGGTCCGTGGTAAACGAAAGGTTAAGAACCACTGTCCTAGCATATAACAGTAAATTCTCTCCCATCCCCCTTTACAGGAAAATAATCCTTTACATCTGGAGTATATGCATAGTGCAGTCAGTAACCAATTATCTTTAGCTTTAGGCTCTAACTACATGTTAGGATTAAAGCTTAAGGATTTCCTGATTAGCTGGAATATCTTCTGCTATCCACCCCAGGCCTTATTGAGTTTAGCTGCATACCTTAATTTTCCCCAGCAACTATACATTTTTGTGAGTTCTACCTGCATAATATGCAAAATATTTTGTCATAGTGCAGTCTTCAGTGGGTATTTAAGACCCATTAGTTTTACAAATGGCCTGTTCCTGGTGGAGATGAAACCAGCTAGAACTTATTTGTTGATATAACTCAACACAGTTGCTAGCATTTTTTTTTTGGACTCTCCACTGAATGTTCCTGCATAGCAGGGGGTTGGACTCAATGGCCCCTGGGGTCTCTTCCATGATTCTATGATTCTATAGCCTTCAAGTGTAAAAGTACCTTAAAGTTATCGATATAACATAAAAGGAAGAAAGCTATCCTTTACTGTTCTAATGCTGTTTGGGAAAGGAATGTATTACAAGTAACTAGTTATTTGCAAATTCTGGCCACACGTATTAGAGAAGCGGGAAGAAACTGTGGAAATTGCAATAAAAAATAGACAAGCAGGGAAAAGCATTTATTAGCCCTCCAAACTGTTCCTTTTTGAAGCACCTTTTGCTAACAAAGACAGCAGCTGGGAGTTCTGAGACTTAGGCCATGTCCACACTAGGCTGTTAGAGCGCTATGATTCCACTTTCAACATCCTATGGAATCCTGGGGTTTGCAGTTTCGGGAGAGGCCGGTTGTAAGATACAGCATGTATTTACAACTTTGTTGGGAACTGACTGGTGGTGCTACTCCTAAAGGCACATAAAAGTTAAACTTAAATGCCCCACATAAAAACTAAACTTCTGGAATACCATCCACTAAATCTGGATAAATGTATTTGGCTGAGGAAAGTATAAAACTGCTGATTCTACAGGTTAGTCTCTAACCTTTTTACCCAAAGAGACACAGCTATACTCCTCCTCTGGCCGTGCAGGGAAGTAGAGACTGATCAAGATTTGCAGCCCTGTGACCCTTCCTCTGCATGACTATAATTAAGTCTTAAATAATGGACCCTCATTCCACCCCTTAGCAAAACCACTTCCAAAGGTTCACCTTCCTCAGAGAATACAGAGAAACAGAGCTGAGCTAAAATGTCCTTGAAAGAGGGTTATCAGACCTCTGTTAAAAAGGTGATGTATGATGGGCTTTTAATGGTGTGCTGTTGATTCCTATATTTTCCTTCAATGAATGTTAAATGATTTTAACTCTACAGATTATTTAATTGTTCTTAAATAACTTTTTTTAACTGTTGTTTTTGTATGGTTTGTAATATATTTGTTGTGTTGTTTGAGTCTAGGGCTAAATACCCTAAAGGTACCAGATCCCATTTGACCATGGAAGCTATGCAAAGTCAGCTCTGGTTAGTACTTGGATGGGAGAATGTCAGTAAATATCAGAGGAAGGAATTTGCAAATCCACCTCTGATTATTCCTTACCTAAGAAAACCCTTTGAAATTCATGGAGCCCCTATAAGGTACACATACAAGGTAAAGCTATCACAGGATTTTCTCAGCAAGATTTATTCAGAGGAAGTCTGGCATTCTCTTCCTCTGAGGCTGAAATAGTGTGACTAGTCCAAGGTCCCCCAGTGGGTTTCAATGGCTGAGGAGGGATTTCAGCCCTGGTCTCTCAGAGTCCTGGTACAACACTCAAAGCACTATGCCACACTGGCTCTTGTAATCTGTACTGCCTTTAAGAATTTGTAAACTTGAGTCACATTACTGGGGAAAAGGCAGGATATAATTGATAATACTGGACCTAAGTACCCTAAAGGCATCAGATCTTCTCTGATCTTGGAAGCTACGCAGGGTCAGCTCTGGTTAGTAATTGGATGGAAGATCACCAATGAACACCAGGTGCCGTAGGGTTTATTTTAGAAGAAGGAACTGGCAAAACTACCTCTGAGTATTCCCTGCCTAAGAAAACCCTATGATATTCATGGAGTCACCATAAATCAACAGGGGGCTTGAAAATGTGAACACAGAGCCAGACAAATGATAATAACAACTGTCCAGCAAAGCAGATTTTAAAGTATTGGAAACAGCAGCTTTATAGTACAAGTGCTAACATGTTGATGTATACCAGCATCAGTGACATTAAACAAAAGGATAAATGCATAATAAAGCACAGAGGAACAATGGATAAATAAATATTATACTGGCATAAACTATTTGAGTAATTTTAGTTGGAAACAATAATTCTCCTCCATATTGCATATAGAATATTCAACATAGGTTATTTTCATTCAAATGCAGAACCAAAGATACCGTACATACTTGTGTATAAGTTGACTTCATGTATAAATCTAGGGCAGGTTTTGGGGCCAAAATTAGGGATGACCTGTGGATAAGTCAAATTAGGGATGACCTGTGAATAAGTCAAAAGCCATTCAGTGGAGAGGGCCTCCTCCTCCTCCTCATCTTCCTCCCTCTCCTTCTTCTTCATAAAAGTTAAGCTACAGATTTAACTTATCAAAAAAAAAAAATCCTCTTCTCTGAGTGGCAAAAGTTGAGAGCTCAGCCCATCCTGGGAGAACCTAGGCAAAGTAACATCCCCTCAAAGAGCCACCACCACTGTGATTTTCCCACCCAGGCATTCAAAAAGGCCAGAAGCAGTGCTATGGTGGAAAGAGTAGAGAGGGTGGTGTTCCTTTAAGATTCTCCCAGGATGGACTAAGCTCTTGCCTTTCACCACTCTGCTCAAAGAAGAGGATGGTTCCTTTTTGAATAAGAGTTAAGGATTACTTACATTGTATTTACATAGACCAGTGGATAACTTGACCCAGGTTTTGAGAGTTGGGTTTTTTTTGACTAAAATTTATAGATGTACGCATGAATATATACAGTTCTTCAGACATTTGTTCTTATTTTAGTTGATTCTCTCATTTGTCACTGAGGATTCTATGAACAGACTACTGATTCCAGATATACTTTTGCCCATCACTTGGGTGGGGGTCTGTTGGATGAGTCACTACAAGTTGCTTCCACCTCTCACTCAGTAGTTGCCTAACAACAGACCAACATGTTGTTAGTTGACTGGAACAGAGGAAACTACTGCTTATGCTAAGAATATTGGTCTTTCTGACTGGCAGCATTTCTCCAGGGTTTCAGGCAGTACGCTCTTGTAGTCCTTCTTGAAGATCCTTGGTATTCCCTTATGGTCTCCATCTAAGTACTAAACAGGCCTGAACCTTCACAAATAAGACAAGCTTGCATCTGTCCAGGGTTTTAGTTATTCATTCTATCAGTTTCACATTGCAATGGTGTCCATGGCTTTCTACATGGCCTGAATTGGCACCACCCAAAGATTTGGGAGTCACTCCATTCAAGGTTGGCTTATCTTTAACTATACTGCAAATTCACTTTCTTCTCAACATAATTTATTATTATGTAGAAGACCTGTGACTGCAGGACCATTCACACTACAGATTAATAGTATCATTTATTCCAGTTTAATTGCCATGGTCCCATACTATGAAATCCTGGGTCTTATAGTTTGGTGAAGCAGTAGAGTTTCCTGGCAGAAAATTCAAAATGCCCCTCCCCAAACTACCAACTCCAGGTTTCCATAGGACAGAACCACTGCAGTTCAAATGGAATAATGGCATTATAATTCTGTAGGTGTGAATGGACCCTGGGTCCTGTGATATATTTTTATTCTTCTGAAAGCAGCTGTAGGCCTTCCAGTCTGAATCACCATATGAGGAGAAACAGAGGAAGGGGTTGTGTCTACTTTTAGAAGGAGATATGGACACAGATTTTTTTTCACTATGTCACCTGCAGTTTGGTACTTAGACAAGATGCAAAAAATAATGTTGTGCACTATAAAGTGAGAATAGGAAGAATAACATAAAGAATTATCATTGGTAGCTAGTTGCAGTACAATGTTATGAATCTTGAATTCAGTTAGCTGAAAAACAACAGCAGGAAGCACTTTTGCTAATTTGGAAGCAGTACTTTATATCCTATTTTTAAACAGTAAAGTATGTGGTCCCTTCTTCTGAGAACTAAAAATTGTCCTTTATTGTAACATAAAATTAATTGGACAGAATATCCTAGAAAGACATCTCAAAAGTAAATAAAGTCCCGGAGTTCACTGATGCCTGGGTTGTGTTGCTTCAAACTGCAAGTAGGAGTTCACCAGACTGACATTTTGCTTCCTGAGTTAGAGCAGCAAATGCTGCTCCTCTTCCACCAAGCTGAGCTACATAATATTCTAGTCCAGCCAAGATACTTTGAGGAACAAAATCCCACAAACACCTCTCCCTAACAATAAAAATGCTGTAACAATAAATAACAATAAACAACAAACAATTAATAAGCTGCACCCCTACCTAGAATTAAATGACCTAAAGATGGTAGTGCATGTGCTGGTAACCTCAAGGTTGGACTTCTGCAATGTACCTTTGTAGCAAACCCAGAAACTCCAACTGGTCCAAAATATGGCAGCCTGACTGATTACAGGTACATTGAGGAGTTAGCATATTACACCAATATTAAAATCACTTCACTGGCTGCCAATTAGTTTCCGGGCAAAGTACAAAGTGTTATTACCTTTAAAGCCCTACATGGTTTGGGTCCAAGTTACCTATAGAATCACCTCCTCCCATACAATCCTCCCTGTACACTCAGGTCCTCTGGGAGCCATTTACTTAAACGGCCTAAAACAAGACTGGCAACAGTCGCCCAGAGCACCTTCTCTTTGGCCACCCCTGGACTGTGGAATGACCTACCAGAAGAGATCTGACAGCAAAATATGCTGTCTGGATTTTAAAAACTGCTAAAGACTTATCTCTTCCAGCAAGTCTACCCAGTCTATTTTAATAATGATGTATTATGATTTTAGTTATGATATATTTGAATGGTTTTATGTTTTACTTTATTTAAATCATAATGTGTTTTAGTTGATATGCTTGTATTAATTGTATTTTAATTGTATTTTAACATCTGTTGTACCTCGCCTCAAGGTTTGAGGGGAGGTGAGTAACAAAATCATCATCATCATCATCATCAATTATGTGCCCCTCCTTTGTGACAGCTGAAATCTGCTGCCTTAGGCTGCCACCTCAAAATCCCTGAAGCTCTTCATCTTCAAGCCCTAGATGCTCCTCTACATGGGAATATTTCCCTGTGTGATACGAACATGCCAAGGAGAAGTGTCTTCTGTGTAGAATTAGTGTCTATGTATGGTATCAAGGAACAATTCATCCACACATAGTTTGGATTGATACACTGTAGAAACAGATTTACTACTTCAGACTCTTCAAGTCACATCCTTTGAAAACAGGGTTGCCAGATCTCAGGGCCTGGTCTTGATTCTCCGGTCCTCAAGGTAAGGGAGAAGAATTTCAGGACAAGAGCACTGTCTGAAAAGTGCATGTATATATATTTGCTATACTTTTTTTTTTTAATTCAAATAACATCCTTTGTTCAGCTGTGCTTGACGCTTAATGTACTGTGTCCAATGACATCAGAAGAAACTGCCCCTTATGACATCATCCTTGCCTGTCTCCTCTAACAATATAAGAGATCATCCCTAGGTCTAATTTTTTTTGGCCCTAAATATCTCAGGGCCTGGGATAGTCCTGGCCTGACGATGTTATCTGCAAATGGTACTTAGCATCATGATAAAATGGAAAGTATTTACAATAAATATTTGATACATGGTGAGAGAGGTTTTGAAATAACTAATGACGTTATCCCATTTTTCTACTTTTGTCTCAAAGTCCATTAGCATAGCAAGCTAACGTAGGCTGGGTAAGTGTAACCTTCTTTTTAGTTTAGCTTATACCAAAATGCTTCGGAATGAGAAGAGAAACCCAAACAGCTAGAATAAAGCCATATGCACCACAGTCAGAGTCAGATCCTTCTACATTTCAAGAGACTCATTTTTATTCTCTTTGTTGTCTTTTGAAAGAACAACGTGAATTAAAAATTTAGATCCTATGCTTTGTGAAGTTCCCAGAGTATGTCAACCATTGTTCTAGACAGTTTCTTTCACCCTGATTTGTCCCTGATAGTCTCTTGTTATCTCTGTGAAATGTGCTTTTCCACACATTCTCTGTCATACATCTTTTTTTCCTGAGCTGTGAATTGTTCATTAGGTTGGATGATTACAACAACAGCAAATATACACATGAAAATCTCTCTCTCTCTCTTAACACACACACCAGTAAGGATTCTTAAAGTACTCACACATTGACAATTTGCAGTCATCCCATGGAACCCTACATAGATGTGGAAATGTTAGCTGGCATCCTGTTTGTGGCATATGTAGGTGTATGTTGTGCTATTTTTTGGACAATGCACAGTGGCTGTAGCCAGCAGATGGCAGCATAACTAGACTTGCCCATGTGGGACTATTACACATGTAGTGGTGCATTAAAATATGCTAGTAGCACACTGAATGTTAATCCACATATGCTGCACTGTATTGATATTCAGGCGTTTTCCTCACGGGGGTTTTGAAATGGTGCAGTCCATCCTCCAAGGAGGAGGTCTGCACCTCGGACTAGACTGGGTCAGACCTATTTAACATAGATCCGCACCTCAGTCCAGTCCGGAATGACCCCAAGTGGTCCTCCAGCGTGCTTTTGAAAGACCTGATATTTCTGGTCTTTCAAAAGCACGCAGCGCCCACTGCGAGCCTGCTCCCTTATGCACCAATGTGAGCCTGCGATCTGCCCGGGAGCGGGCTTTAGGCTAGCGAGCTTCAGCGGTTGGTTGAGACCCTCGACCAACTGGAAGCCGCCATTTGGGACGCTGTACCAATGCGTATTGATGAGCATGCACTGCTCAAGAGCACCATGGACCGGACCGGGGAGCCGAAAGGTCCGTTGAATAGCGGCGTGGGGCGATTCCCTTGCCCGGTGTGGAAAAGGCCTCAGTAATGGGACTGAATAACATAACTCCACCAGTGGATATTTATGTTACACTCAAGCAGCGTAGGATCTCAGCTTCGGTGTCAAGATATTATACATACCTCTGCAGAAAAACCTGTAAGCAGGATCCATCACCAGGTTTTGCTAATAGGACCCATCCTGCAGGAATTAAAAGGATGGTTCATTCTGACTTGAAAAGCATACATAGAGTGAGTGTAGAATGATATCTGAATTGACTGAATGGTGCCCTTGGTCTGACTCTTTATGAATTAATTCAGAGGCTGTTATGCACCAGATCATCTTCAAGGATATCTCAGTTTGTTTGCCAAAGGTTTTTGTAGTCTCTGCAACAGCTGAGACACTGTTCAATAGTGCCAGAATCTAGGATGTGTGAGCAAGATGGCATGGCTGTCACAAACATTATGTGAAACAGCAAGGAAAGGCAAAAAGAACACCTGTTGTACCAATGTTTTTGGATCAGTTTTATGCACTGGGACAAATCATTAAGCTATATCTCATTCAGATAACACTGACAGAGAAGTCTTCTAGTATTTCTGCAGTTTTATTGCTTGATTCAGGGGTAGGGAATGTGTAGTCTACCAGATGCTGTTCAGTTGCAATTCCCAGCAGACCTAGCCAGAAAAACCAATTGTTGGGGTGATGGGAGTTGTGGCTAGATGTTTTCCCCTTTGTGGTTTAATTCCTTCAAGAAGCATAATCTCTTTTAATTAATGTATTACTGTTGCATGTCTAGGATAAAGCAAGAGTTCTGAGCCTGTTTTACAAGAGAAAATGTTTTTTATGACCTTGACTGTTACTCTATCTACCATCAATTTCCTAAAACCTATTGCATCTAATAAATCTGATGGCCATAAAACCATAAAGCTTAAGTGTTCCCTGCAGCTCCATCTAGATAAATGGAAAGAGGTGAGAGTGTGTGATAGAAATCTAAAGGCTGAACAGGACTCTATACTGTACAAGAAGTTTGAACATCTTGCATTTCTTAGTGCCTTGTTTTATTTTATTTTTAATGGATAATGTGTTATTTAATGGCTTCTAAGTACAAGAATATATTTGAGATTATGGAAGCACTCTAGTGCTGTTAACATCAGAAAGGATGCTGCTGCTATCTTTAATAGTATAGTGCTTGTAACCTACCAGTACTTTCTATTTTTCTTTGATTATTTATATCTGTACTTTAAGAAAATGTTACCTGCTTTACAGGCTAAGAGATATGCTCCTTCTTACTTACCCTATTAAGGAATACTTATGAATGAGAAATGCTGTCTCCAAAAAACAGTGGCTGGATCTTTCTTCTCTTTCATAATGTATAGCTTGAAAAGGGAGACAGGATAGTACCACGTCCTGCTTTTCCCGGTGAGCATCACTGGCTGCCTCAGGAAATGGATAAGTGGAAACTTACAGAATATGACATTACAAGTCTGAGCATGACCTTCTCTTTCATTTACTTTTCCTTTCTTTAATATCAGTAATTATAGTATAATTATAGTATCCTCTTTTCCTTTCTTTAGTAATTATAGTATCCTTTTATCCTCCCCTATATTATGGGAGTTCAAAAGTGGCAACCAAGTAAAGCCATATAAACAGTTTAAAACAATTCCAGATTTAAAACAATAATGGTATCATTGAAACAGGCTAAAATTCCATGTTAAACAACTTAAGACGTCAAAACAGCTTAAAAGGTTAAAACTGTTAAAACAAGTAATGAATATTTGAAAAATAAGTTAGGACCCAAAAGGTATAATAAAATGCCACATTTTGCCTTGCTACTGGAAAGAAACCAACACTTTTGCAAAGAAACCAACATCTTCATCCATGATGAAGGCATTCCACAAATGAGGTGCCACAGTGTTACCCTGTATCTCGGGGGTCCCGGGAGGGACATCTAAATACCCAAATATTTAACACAAATGGGGAACTTTGCTAGAGCACACTCGCTGGCTAACGAGAGGCAGGGCAATGTTAGCGGAGATCTTTCACCCTATGTCTACAGCATCAGATCAGTGAGCCAGACAAATTCAGAGTAAACCAATTAATGTTTTATTGAAAAGCAACATATAGGACAACAGACACACTGCTAACTTAGAAATAGGAAAAGGAGAGGAAAAGGAGAGCTTAAGGATGGGCAATACGACACCTGATCACAGAGTCCGGGAGAAACGGAGACAGAGGAAACTCAGCGAGGCTCGCTAAGGGGAACTTGCCACATCAACTGACAGCAAGGCGGGATGAAACTCAAAACGATCCAAGAGTTCCTCGGGAGTTTCCGGGGTTCCAGGAGTTCCTCCCCAAAGAACTCTCAAAATCAATGGGTTTATGTAGTAGAAATTGTGCCTGCAGGCCATGCCATAAACATTGAGAACAAAGTAAGTTTTTGAACTGGACAAAAGGCTCAGAAAAGGTTCAAAGCTGCCGCGATAGGATCAGCGCGGGTAGATCAATCGTGCAGCCCAAGTGCAAATTGATGGGCACTTATTGTGGTCTTGCTAGTTATGAGCGCGAATCCGGCATCATTGTGAGATTAAAGGGATCTGCAAGCCAGGTCCCGGAGCAACGACCAAGGCTTTTGAAATGCCCGCCTAAGAGGGAAAGTTGAAAATCCCTGCCATTAATGGCTGCTCCTTGTGTACGTGCTTTTCTGGGGACCCTTGTAAACACATGAGCCAGAGTGCCAGGAAAAGGTCAAATTATTTGATATCAAAAGGAATATCTAGTGCTATCAATGTCCAGGTCTGAACCACAGTAACAACAGTGGAGAACGCCTTCAACCCATGGATTCCTACAATGTATTGTTCGCACTGGTGGTATGCAGAGGAGGGCTGCTCCAGCAGACCTCAGCCCCTCAGGCAGGCGTATATGGTACGGGACACACATTGAGTGGCAAGGAGTGTTGTGCCAACTGGTTCAACACTGACATTAATGCACCCGTTGGCTACCCTCTTCCAGTGTTAATGTGTAGGGCTCCTGCATATGTGCCTGTGTATATGTGTACAGCACTCTCTCTCTTTCTCTCTATATGTGAATAGGGCTCTTTCTTGTGATCAGGAATACTGGTCCAATCTGTGTTCTGGATTGCAAGGGATAGCTCAATAGATTTACAGCTTTCTCATTAATGATGAACATGGTGCTACCACAGTATATGACCAATGGGCAGGTCAGTATTTGGCAGTATGGTTCATTAGTAAATGCAATACCATTCCTGCCTCTGTTTATACAATAAACAATAAAAATTGAAATCACAGAAAAACAGGTAAGTGGCTTGAGTGTTGCACTACGACCCTGAAGACCAGAGTTTGATTCCCTTCTTGGCCATGAAAACCACCTGGGTGACCTTGAGCACATCACACACTCTCAACCTCCAGAAAATCCTGTGGTAGGTTCATCTCAGGGTTGCCATAAGTTGGAAATGACTCGAAGGCAACAAGAACAACAACTTAAATCCACAGATTTGGAAGAGGACATGCTGCCAGACATGAAAGAACAAAGCACAGCAAACAATAGATTGTAGTAGCTATTGCTCTGTGCCTCCAGGCTGATTCTGATTTATCATAACCTTATTCTAGGATTTTCTTGGAAGAATTTATGCAGAGTTTTGCCACTGTCTTCCTTTGAGTTCGAAAGAACATGATTTGCTCATGGTCACCCAATGGGTTTCCATGAATGAGAGGGGGATTTTGAACGCTGGTCTTCTAGAGTACTATTCCACACTCACACCAAGTATACCACGCTAGCTGTCTGAACAGTTCTTTCCCCATTTCAAGTCATGCTGACTCCTCCACATAGGTAGGCCATTCATGTTTTTCTTTTCACTTTTTAAACAAGTGGATTTTGTTGTATTTTGCTGCATGGCCAACATGGCTTTCCCTGGATATTTCCAGGAATATCATACTTTGAGTGCTTTGAGGGTGTTCCTGCATGGCAGGGGGTTGGACTGGATGGCCCGTGTGGTCTCTTCCAACTCTACATTTCTATGATTCTATGATACTGTTTCTTTGAGCAGGTAGTTCTAAGTTTCGACAAAAACATTTTCAAGACATATCAAATAAGCCTTTGCAAAATCTCCACTGTGGAACAACAGGATCATAACCATCAGTTTTGTTGTTTGTATAATTAATAAACAGCATCCATGTATCAATAAAGGTATCTTTTTCTCCTTGAAGAGCTTTATATTGTGCAGTGAGTTTTTCCTTGAGTGCAAGGTACCGTATTTTTCTTCCCCAAATGAAAATGTCTACAGGCTCCCTTGTCTTCCACTTTTTTGCTTAGAATCAATCTTGCCAAAGAAAGTAGCAATATACCCGATATAAAACCAAATGAAATACTGAACCACAGGGAAAAGATCACAAAAAAGAGGAAAAGGAGCATTGAATCTTTGACTCTTCTTCCATTAGTGTCTTTTACTACACAGTACAAGAAAGCCAGTGAGGTGTAGACTATGATTCTGGAGACCAGGGTTCTGATCCCTAGGAGTTTAGCCATGGAAACTCACTGGGTGACACTGGGCAAGTCACACTCTCTCAGCCTCAAAGGAAAACAAAGGTTAAACCCCCTCTGAATAAATCTTGCCAAGAAAACCCTGTGATAGTTTCACCTTAGGGTCACCATAAATTGGAAACAACTTGAGGGCACACAAAGACAACAATGGTAGACAAGCAAAATACTTTAGCTGCACTCTGCCTAACAATTGTTGCTTTCTCTTTAGAGTTGCCAGGTCAGGAGCATTCCAGATCCTGAGATTTTGGGCTGACTCTTGCTGATGTCATTAAGTAAACCTTTCACAACCTCCACTTTACATACTTGTGAGATGGGGTGATGGGACTTCTAAGGTAAAAAATGAAATTTTTTCAAGGTTTTTTTTTTACAGCTTAGTATATTACATGTATGGTGTAGTTGCAGCTCCACACACCAGGATACTATGTTTCACTAGTAATATTTGATTAATAGAAACACACAACATGGATGGAACATATAGTAAATCCTATGACAGGTTCTAATGGCTGATGGGATTCTATCATTTAATCACTATTGGTGAGATGTAGTATCCATGAGTAATGCATGAGGAATGCATAACATGCATTCATAATCAGTCATTAGGTAGTTGAATTCTCTTTTTTAAAGAGTAAAGACTCCCCAATTGGACAGGAAACTTACATTGAAAGAAGTTTTGAAACTGATGTAATTACCCTATACATTGGAAACAGCCTGTCTCATAAAAAGAAAACAACCTTCCATGGAATGAATCCACCTGTCTACCAAGCATGGAATACTGTGAATTAGGTATGCCCAATTTTGTGATCCATCTAGGTTCCTCTGTATTCTCAGTGAGTCACATCTCCCAAGTCCCATATAACATTTGAACCACATGTTTAAAAACTGGAAAAAAAATCTGTTCTACTTGATACAAAACTTACGGAGGTTCCATTTATTTGCATAATAAATGCCAAGACTGTGCAAAGGGAAAGCAGCCTCCCACACATGAACTTTTGGAACAAGCAACAGAAGGAAGCAGAGCAAGAAGCAGATGATCCAGAGGTCCAAATCTTAAGGTTCTCACCATGCTCTACACATGCATCTACACATAGGATTCCACTCCTTTGCTAACACATCACTTTTTAATCCTTTCTACTCCTCTTTCCACACCATCTCAGTTGCTCTATCAGAACACACAAATCAAATGTGCTGATTGGACAATGGAGGGGGGAGGCAGAGTTTCTAGGCTGGACTCCTCCCTTTTCTTGCCTCTCTCTTGGAATTCAAAAGCAAGTGAAAAGGCTCAATACAATAAACAATAGCAAAAACAAAAAAGGTTTCTTTCCGTTTTTAAGGAGAAGCAATTCGCACTCACCCTTCTACTATGTGAGTATACTTCACAATGTTTAATTATGCTACAGGATGCTACTATACAATACTGCATTATATTAGTTATATGCAGGAGCAAGTTTTAATGTAACAACTTGCAACAGGAGGGAGAGAAATAGCTTAACTGCTAGACCAGAACTTTCCAAACTTTTCATGTTGGTGACACACTTTTTAGACATGTATCATTTTGTGACACAGTAATTCAGTAAGTAATTCAGAAAATGGAGGCAGCCCCTCTGCCTGAGCCTGGCCTGACGCTGCCCTCGCTGGGGTCTTCCTTGGCCTGGGGCAGTGGCGGCAGCAGGGGGAGACATAGCCCCATTTCCCCTGTTATGTTTGTACGACACACACACTGCAGCTGACACACTAACATGTCATGACACACAATTTGGAAAGCTCTGTACTAGACAAATCACCACATCAAATGGACACCAGTGAGCTTTCTTTCTGGTAAGTTGCTTCCAAAGCAAAGTGAAAGAGTAGCAGCCTGCAAAGTTCTTTAACTCCCTTCCCCCTTACATGTTTGATCAGCTGGCTGTGAGGAGATCAGGGAAAGCCAGGAAATGGTTAAGCCATCCAGAAGGTGATGGAAAGAAAATTAATTATAAGCTGGGAAAAAAGCAACTTATTCCTTAAATCCTGCTTTCCTTTCCTTAGCAGGCTTTCACAATCTTCTCAGATATCTTGATCCATGGCAGCGACAGTCCAGCTGTGAGAATTGCTCATATCTGCCTGCTGGGCCTCAGTGTCAAACTAACTGGTGCTCTTAAAGGTAAGCATGCACCTTCACCCCTCCAACCTTGCTGAGTTGTGCTTCAGAGTGTAAAGCGGAGAGGAAGAACAGAGGAAAAGAGACCCACCCCACAGAAGTCTCCAACAGCCAGCCAGCCAATGTTTGTAGCAGCTTGTTTACTGACTGACTGTTTCTTCATTGAAGGAGGACACAGCCCACCTGGTTTAAGTTTCCTGACTTCACCTGCAGCTTGGCCGTGGGCCCTGGTTCCCAGAGATTCCAGGGGGACAGAAATCAGGCTTGATGTGGTGAATCCCACAAGATGTCATGTAGAATATCTAGCTGTCCTTTCCTCAAGGCTCAAGCTTTGGCTAATATTCATTAAAAACATATTTCCTTTTTATTTATTTTTTCCAGAGGGAAAAAGATGTATTTGTGCAGCTCTAGAAATGCTAGCATGCATCATACTGACACAAGGAGAACTGTGTGTCTTCCAATATCCTTAATGGAAAATGTTGTTGCTAATGTTTTGAATTTATGGCTTGCCTTTTAAAGCTATCATATACTATAGGATATCTCAGCCTTTTCCTCTTATTTTTGTCTGTAAAACTATAGTATTCATTTCATTGACCAGTGTGTTAAGCTTGTTACTTTGTTAAGCAAAAACAAATGGTAAACTTCCATGGTCTGGAAGAGGACT
Source organism: Ctenosaura bakeri (assembly GCA_948474755.1). Taxonomy (NCBI): domain Eukaryota; kingdom Metazoa; phylum Chordata; class Lepidosauria; order Squamata; family Iguanidae; genus Ctenosaura; species Ctenosaura bakeri. Next base: position 708,088 of record CAOLHI010000240.1, on the reverse strand, counting down.
AGGGAACAATTTCAGTAGGTCCAAGGACTGATTTTCAGCCCCCAGATCCCACTACAATATGTATCTTTTTCTACTGGGCAAGTAAAATTTGGCAGCAAGAGATAGGTTTTTCATTCTAGTTTCTATCCTGAAACAAGACATTGAGGAAATGCATAGCTTGCTTTAGAGGGTAGCCATGTTTCTTGGGGGGCTTTTGATAAGCATGATTACTTTAAAAAAACATTGTTGCCATTAAATTGCCTCTCCCTGAGCTACAGAGCCAATGAAACTCAGAGAGTCAAGAGAAGGAAGAAAACAGTTTAATTCAGTCAAAGATTACAATAAAGATATAGATTGCTCAATCTGATCAACTCAGAATCACCATGAGTTGATACCAAATATACATCCCTTCCTAAAACTAATACCCTTCTGTCTTTTCCAAAATACACTCTAATTGGTTCAATATTTTTACACACTCAGCTCTGACACAGCTATTTCACAAATGCTGCATCGCCTGTTTTTTTTCTCCCTGCCTTTCTGGTCTTAAAAAGTTAATTTTCTATCTGTGGTCTTCCAAAGGTCTTTCTGCCTTTCCTATCTCTCTAATCCCTAGCTGACTTCTTGCACGTATTCCTTTCAGAGCACATCCTGTAGCTTCATATTAAACCCTACATCTTGCTTAAGGGCACATATTCACTTTATTGCTGAATATACTAATTTTTTTCAGTTAGAGAAATTCCATATTTTTAATTTTAAGTGCTACCAACATGAAAACATAGTTTGGGGTTCACTTTTTGCTGCTGAACTGTCAAAATTCAGCTGTGGTGAGGATGCCAGGGCTGCAAAAAGAATGTGACCCCCTCCACTCTAGAGAATGCTTTGTCTAAGTTATCACATACCACAATAACGTGCCTCTGGGCTCTCTTATTTTTTTCTTCTTTTTCCGTTTATAGTTCTAAGGCTTTTGAATTACTGAATGCAGCAGGGTGCATGTATGTCACATACTGAATGCAGCTATTTCTGGAGTTCTGAATAGATTACACCAAAGCACATAATTCAAGTTCACATATCCCATAGAAGTATGATTACACATTCAGTTCTGCAACAGATGTAAAGAAAGAAAGAAAATAATATGAAGGATACAATACTGTGCATGCTTGCCTGGAACTAAGTCCCACTGAACTAAATAGGAGTTACTCCTCAAAAATGTGCACAGAGTTAAGATTTGAAAGATTAAGGAGCACTGAGCTTATGTCATAACAATATACATGTAAGGCCCAGTTTGAGTACCACTGAAGAACCATTGAGTAGCTAGAGATACAGATAGGCAAAACAAAGCAAATAATAGAAATAATCAGGTAGAGAGCTTGCTTACCATTTCTTTGTTCCCCTTTCCTGACAGGACAGGTCAGTGGGGAAAGAGTTTTCTTCCAAAGAAGTGGTGTGCTGTACTTGAATGAAAGGAGAGAGAGTACTGAAAAGCAGGTATATAGGTAGGAAACATGTGCTAATAGGTGGGCAGCTGTTTATTCCTTTAAAGAGTCCATTGTATTTTGGCCTATATGAGAAAAGGCCTTCTTCAGGGGCTAAAAACAGAACAGAAATACGTATTCTGTTATAAACATTAAAAGAGAAACAGGACAGCACTTAATTAGCCATATCCTATAAAAAACATAAGATTACATTCTTTTTTATAAACATAAACATACATTCCATTCAACAGAAACTTCTGCAGTTGTAGATACACTCTCCTAAATCTGGATCATTAAGGATAAACAGAATCTACAATTTTTTGTTATCTATCTAGGCAATTACACTGGGTACTTGGTATTTGCTAGGGTTTGGTTCCAGGATCTCCGTGGATACCAAAATTGACAGATGCTCAAGTCCCATTATGTTCAGTGGTGTAGTAAAATGGTGTCCCATACATAAAATGGCAAAATCAAAGTCTACTTTTTGGATTTTTTAAAAAACATTTTCAAGCTGTGGTTGGTTGAACGTAAGGAGACAGAATCTGTGGATATGGAGGGCTGACTGTACTCTGTTAATGATTTTATGGTTATAATCAATCTATAATTCTTTTATATTAAAGATTGTTACTCCAGACTCATTCAGACCCAATGAAGCCAGAATCCATTATATCTCTTTTTTCCTCAAAACATTCTGCCACTGCTTCCCTTCCTCCCTCCCTCCCTTTCTAATATCAAAAATGAAAATCTGGTACAGAATGTTGCATTTCTTCAAAATGACAAACTAAAGGAGCCTCCACCCTTTTATTTTTTTATTTTTTTTACATTGAAAAGATGTTTCTCTCTTCTTTGTTTTATTGGTCTCAACATCCTTCCCACATAAACTTTCTTACATGTGTATTCAGTAGCATAAATCACATAGCTACTATTGCATGTGCTATAGTGGGTTGATTTATATTGCTGTTGGTCTGTAAAATTTACAAATTCTGTAATTTTAGTTGTATGAAGACAATATGAGCAGTGTCCACATGGATGTTCTCCATTTGGTTTGGTTTTGGAATGTCCATAAATATCATCAAATATTGGTTTTGCCACACTGAAATCATGTTTTTATAGGATATGGTTAATTCATTATTGTCTTGTTTCTTTTTTAATGTTTATAATAAATTTGTGTTTGTGTTCTGTTTTTAGCCAGTGAAGAAGGCTTTTTCTCATATAGTCTGAAACACATTGTGCTTTTTACAGGAAAAAACAGTTGGCCATCAATTAGAATATGAAGCTTGTTTCCTTTTTCTTTCTTCCACGTACTTCCATGAAGCATCACTGTGAACTTCTGTACATGTCAGGTAATGATTAACTCCTAAATGTCTAGCTTCTATGATTTCTGTATTTTAGTGCTTGAGCTGTAAAGCCAAGCAGTGTCTGTTGAGGCAATAGAAATATGATAATTAAATGGTCATGATTCTAAATCAGGGTTGTTTTAATGTAAAGCTCTGCATATGGACTTGCCTATTAAATTAGGCCATGCACCCCTTCTGTTGAATGGCAACTGAATCAAGCCAGCAAGCATGCAACTGAATTCACAACCAAATACACACATGTTTGCATGTGTAATATTCATCCATGTGGAACTACATATCAGCATATGCAGATGATCCACATTGGACAAAAATGTTGCACAAGACTCCACCAGGACTATTAACTCAGAATGTGCTGTCCATTAATGCTTCCCCCCATGCAGTGTTTCTAATGGCAGGGCAGGGCCAAATTGGTGTAATCACAGGATTTCTGTTCTGTACTGGTTTATAACCAGTGTTACAGTAGACTTGATTAGTTTCCCTCACACAATGATAAGAAATCAAATACTAGTCTCAAACTTTATCATTTGGATTCAGCCGCACATTTCCAGAGTATCTCAGATGCATTTTTGATTGCTGCACTAATGAAACTCATCCCATTTTCCTTCTGTGTCAGGTTTTAAGGTTAAAACAAATAAAACATACAGGCCTATCCAGGTTGTTGGTGTTGTACACTGATGAAAAAATTGTGCCAGCAGTGACAGTGGTAATCTGAAGATATGTCACACTAATATCCCTCTTTAGTCCTGAACACTCTTTGGGACCTGAAGAAAAGTCAGACATTCACTGGTTTTCTGTAGAGGAAAATGGCTGTCTTGGCAAAAATATTGTTCACTGTTTGAGCCATGATAAGACAAACTATCTACAGGATCTTTATTGACTGCATAGTCTGTGAGACTCTGGCTTGGCCAAATAGTATTCCAATTACATTAATAGTGTAATCCTAGTCATGTCTACTCAGGAATTAATTTCCATTGAGTTTGGTAGGATTTACTTCCAGGTAAATGTGTACAGTTATGCAGAATGGAATATTTTAAAAAGCTGTTTGAATGCTTCAGGTGCTGTAAGACAGTAAGTTTTCCCTTACTATATCTATTTTAACTCTAATTTTATTTCATGTAACTTCCAGAACTAAACTGGTTGTAAACCTCCCCTAAAACTGATGAACACTGGGACATGTGTGGCCAAGCAACATTAGAGTGTGGTCAAGGTGGCAAATGGGGAGGAATGCACAAATTAGGAGAGGATATATCAGTTTTCTTTTGTTTCAGCCAACTGGGAAGGGCAAGATTTGGGCCCCTCTTCTCCTCTCTCCTCTGCTGAGCAAACTTTTGGACTCTGAACTCAGTTTGCAGCAACTGAAATAAGCTGAGGACAAAGGGGGAAAGTGGCAGGAGGAAAAAGAAAAAAGGATCTTTTAAAAGCTGTTAAAAAGGTGGGACAATAGAGAATTAATCAAGATGGACCCTGCTAAACTGGGACAGTTACAGGATACCATTACATGCTGCCCCCTCCACATATTTATCCTTACCACAATCTTGTCAGGTAGGTTTAGCTGAGAGGCTGTGAATAGCTCAAGGTGGTCACATGAATTTTATAAGCTTTGAATTTTCCTCTTCAATTTGCATTGGGCGATCAGGCTAGGGTGAAGCAGGTTCACACAATTTATAGAGAGATCCTTGATGGGAGCCAGAGCTTTATAATGGTTGGCAGGGTTTGATTAAGATAATGAATTTTGGCTTACAAAATCTGCATTACTATAATACTCTTATGAGGCCTACCAGAAAGGACAGAATCAAGCCAGAATATGTGAGAAGAGCCTAAGACTGGATTCTGGTAGAGTTGCCAGCGTTACCCTGTATGTTGGGGGTCCCGGGGAGCGGCACCCAAATTACCAAATAAAAACACAAGTCGGGGGAATTTAACTCAAGCACTCTCTCAGCTTAACGAGAGGCAGGGTAACTTTAGCAAGGATCTTTAACCCAATGTATACAGTGTCAGGGCAGAGAGCGGCTAGACAAGATTTTCAAAGTAACAAACAATATTTTATTAAAGACAAGAAACACGCAAGACAAGACATAAACTAACTAACTGAGAAATAGAAACGGAGAGCTTTTCGGGAAAGGCAATACGACACCTGATCTCGTAGTCCTGTAGAGAAACGGGGTTCCGGGGAAGAAAGCTCAGCGGGGCTTGCTGAGGGGAGTTTCCTTAGACGACCAGCAGCAAGGCGGGATGGAAGTCCAAAGTAGTCCGAAGACATCCCAAAAGTGGAGACCTTTTATAGGGTGGATTTTACCTACAGGCTATGTTATGCTCGGTGAGAACAAAGGGAATTTGGAGCTGGACAAAGGAGTTGGAAAAGGTCAGGTTTTGCATGATGCACTATTGTCTTCACGACAATAGTGTGGCCAGTACGTTGATGGCCCGACATAAAGAAATGGCTTGGCTCTTGGCTGTGTGGCTTTGTGTGGATATGCGCCGAGCAGAGCCGGTTTGCAGGGAGGTTTTTCCCTAAAGCAATGGAGAGGCTTAAGCTGCCTGCCTGAAAGAGGTTTGGAAAGTTTACCCATTAATGGCTGCGCCCTTACATGCTTGTCCAGGGGACCTCTGCAAACACGTGGAGTAGGGTGAAAGAGAAAGGTCAAACCATTATTTGATATCAAAAGGATATCTAGTGCTCTCACCAGACATATCATAACCATGATAACACCAGATCTCAGGGTCTGGCCCCAAATCTCCCATGTTCATGGGTCATGTCCAGGGTGCAATTTCTCCAATTTTAATAGTTTCATCTCCACACAAGAAGAAAGGACTATGTGCAAATCTCTGGCTCAGCTATTAAAGCAACACCTTGCTGCAGTTTGCAAAACTTAACTGATATATTGCTGCAACTGGCAAAGACTCCCCAGAGTGTCTATGTATTTACAATATTTTGCTAGCTTCCTCCTTCTCTTCCAGCCCTTTTTGTTTTAGGCTCACCCTCTGCTCTGCTCTGTATCCGTCTGGCTCGATGCAAGTGTTGTTGTTATATGCTTCAAGTTGTTTCCCACTTATGGCTATCCTAAGGTGAATTTATCATGGGGTTTTCTGGTCACCCAAAGGGTTTCCCAGGGTTACCCAGGGCGTTTCCATGACCATGAAGGGAATCAAACCCCGGTCTCCAGGGTCATTGTCCAACACTCAAACTACAACACCATGCTAGCTCTCCAGAGGCAAGTAGACCAAATTAAATGTTCCTTATATCATCTCCCTAAGTAAGTGCTTTGGGAACAGACTCCTTAGCTAGGATTTCTGTCTTGATTCCAAACCAGAAAATGTGTATGTGTGTGTTTGAATTAGAAGTTGTGAGCAAATGTAGTTGGTATTTAATGCATAACACTTATGTAACATCACCAGGGGTTGTCTCTGTGTCCCAGTTTATAGCTGACAAACCTGAGAACCTGGAACAATTCTGAACTGGCAACTCAACGTTTAAACAATGATGGACCAAAAGTATACACATTTGCAAAGCAATGGGGAAACCAACAGAAGGGAAAAGTCAAGTAGTGTGGCAGGAAAGAGAGTATGTGCCCTGCCTAGAGAGCTTTGTGAACTGGACTGACAGACTGGGAAGTTTTCATTTGGTTCATGAAACACATTCTCCTGAACTCTGTTTGGATAGATAATGCATTTATTGCCAGAAAACTTACTTAACTGAAAATAAGCTCCATTGGACACAGTGGTGTTTATCTCCAAGCAATCATGTATAGACTTAAACCATTGTATAAGTTTTTATTTATTTATTTATTTATTTTGCTCATACTATCCATATTCTGAAATAGGTGGAGTTCCCATGAAGGATGTAGCACATTGGCCAGCAGACAGTTTACTTAACTTCAAAGATCAGTTGCTTGGAATGCCAAAGGGATCCTCCACAAAACCTTTAACCCACTCTACAAGAATGAATCTAATCAGCTAGAAAACCATTTTTCACATTGAGCTCCATGGTTTTATCTTCAGGAAATAACACAAAAGACCATTCTTCTGCCATTTCCCTTCCCTCTAAGGTTTACATTTAGGAAACTCAGCAGGGAGGAGAAATACAACTTGTGAGTTATGAAATTAGCTAGGAAACTAGACAAAAAAGAGATGCTTTACAGAATAACAAAAATGTTATATCATCTTGGGAAGACTGAGATGTTTGTCTCTAAAACTGACACCCAATCAAACACAACATGTTTTGAAGAAAATGCAAGCTGACAGATTATTTTCAAGTACAAAGCCTTTTCCATTCAGGATATTTTAATCTGTATGAGGTTTTAAAAGGTAAATAATATCTCTATCAAGAAAGAAAGAAAGAAAGAAAGAAAGAAAGAAAGAAAGAAAGAAAGAAAGAAAGACAGGGAGGAAGCAATGGGAAATAATTTTTAAATAAACACCATGAAAGAAAGGCACCAAATTAATGACAATAGCAAAGTATATAGACACACAAAATCAAATGTTACTTCCTCCACATGGCTGTAGATAAATGTAGGGGCAGGCTGGAGTTGGGGTGTTTTGCATGTATGGTTTTGGGTGTCTAACAAGGCCTATCTGTGATGGTGTCCTTATCACTGAGGTCGTTTGCTTCTCTGATAATTTCTACCAAGCCATTTTTAATAGTTCATTCTTATCATTACATTTTCATAATGCCATATTTCTCCAAGGTTCTTGCGCTCAGTTGTGTAAGTACCAATCTTCTCAGATAACTACAGTCACAAGCTAAGTAAAGAAGTGGGTAATTCACCTTCCTTTTTGACAATTCATCTTCCTTTTTGACAATTAAAGTACTATAAATGTAACAGAATTTAGAAAGTACTGACAAACAAGGAAAAGGGTATATAGTGTGTGTGTATGTGTGGTGGGGGGAGATGGCAGCTTTCTTTGAAAAGCCATTTAATTATTTCTGAATTAAAATATTCATGAGTGTCATAAATCAAAGGTCAAAAAGGCTCCTCCCTAAACTGCAAACTCCAGGATTCCACATAGGATGTTGAAAGTGGAATAATAGCACTATAACAGACTAGTGCGGAAATGGCCTTTGACTTATGGTGACCCAATGTATGAGAAACTTCCAAGAGATCTTGTTAACAGCCCTACTCAAGTCTTGCAAACTCTTAGGACACAGCTTCCTTCAATGAGTCAATTCATCTCTATGGCAATGTTCTCTTTTCCTACTGCTTTTAACTTTAACAAGCATTGTTGTCTTTTCTGTGAGTCACATTTTCTCATGATATGTCAAAGGTACAATAGCCTCATTTAAATCATTTTGATTTCTAGTGAGAATTCAAGTTTGATTTGCTCTAGGACTTATTTGTTTGCCTTTTTGGCTATATCCGCATTATATCACAAGATCATAAGGCAGCATACAAACAAAAACAATTTAAAATAATGATGAGCAATTAAAAAAAAACAAAACTAAAACAGGGTTAGGAATCATGGAGACCTCCAAATGTTGCTGGACTGCAGCCTGCAGCATTCCTTTCCACTGGCTATGCAGACTAGGACTCCTGGTCTAAAATATATAAAATAATTCAAGTAATTTAAAATAGTTTGATTGACCAAATCACCTCTGAAATTTGGCCATATATTTGGGACTGCTGTATACATTTGGCAGTGGCAGCTCTGAATTTTTCCTTGTGACTCTACTCTTTCAAGATTTCATTTATTTCATACCTGTCACAGGTTTCCAAATTGATCTGGATTTTGTGTAGCATATTGAGAAGTGGAGAATTCTGTTCATTTCAATATAACTTTCTCTGAGTGTAGTGCGAAGGTATATACAGGGATTTTGAGAGTAATTTGGCGGGACCGCTTTATTTTATCACTAGCGTAGCTACCTGGTGCTGCCTGGGATTTTATTTTCTCATAGGTAATACTTGTTAGAAAGATTTGAGATCCTGTGTCTCTAATTCCCCAAACTGTCTTGTCCAGTACCTGTAACTTTCCCCCATATTTCCCAATCCCATCTATATTCAGAGTTATTAACATCCAGAGTTTGTGTTCCCGAGGGAATATACTGCCCTCCTCCTCCTTGCTGCTAGGCCTCATCTCCATAGCAACCAACCAGACCCAAGAGCTCTCTGGCTGACCATTCTAAAGTCCCCTCCTTAAACTGCAAATCATACAATTCCATATAATCTTCTCAGGCAGCCAATCATATGAGGTCTTCACCTCACACAGCCAACCATATGAGGTCAGGTCTTCACCTGACACAGACAAACACACAAACTTTGGCTTTTATATATTAGATTAGGGCACTGAGAGCCAACATGGTGTGCTGGTTTCAGCATTGCAGGACAATCCTGGAGACCAAGGTTTGGTTCCCTGCTTGGTCATGGAAACCCACTGGGTGACCTTGGGCATGTCCCACACTCTTAGCCCCAGAGAACGCTGTGATAATGTTGTCTTAGTGTTGCCATAGGTTGGAAATGACTTGAAGGCACCCAATAACAACAACATGGATGTTGCATTAAATACATGGACAGTTGAGATCCAGAGTGGTTTAGTGTTTTAAAAGTGTTCGACTATGACTCTGGGATACCAGAGTTTGAATCCCTGCTCAGCCATGGAAAGCCACTGGGTGACATTGGGCAAGTCACACTCTCTCTGCCTCAGAGGAAAGCAAACCTCTGAACAAATCTTGCCAAGAAAACCTTGTAATAGGTTCACCTTAGGGTTGCCATAAGTCAGAAACAAATGAAAGGCACACAACAACAACACATGGACATTCCTTCCACACAAAAATCTATCAACTGCATAAACTGAAACAAACCTATTCCACTTCATGCATGATGACATGCACATATTTTCCTGCCCCTCCCCCCAAAAAGATAAACATTGCTTGTGGAAGAGATTTGGGCTGGCCAAAAAGATGGAACTAACAACATTCTGTGCCATCTTGTTCAAAAATGAGGCATGCCAAATATGTTAGGCAAATCTTGAGTTGACTGTGAATGCTCTGATTTTAAGCAGGCCACAGTTCTCCTAGTTCTGCATCTGCAAATCGGGAGACTAACCTTAGTCATGCTTAGTGCCACATTGCGTTAGTACTTTGGCATTCTATGATGGGTTTAAAAAAGTAGAAACAGGAAGGGTCATTATTGGAAGGGTGGTGCACAGGAAAGCGGGTTAACCCCTGCCCATCAACTCCAACATCCCAGTGAAAATGTTCCTTCTCCAAGCTGTTATGAAGCTGCCAATTGGTAACTTCCTTCCTAAGGCCATTTCCGCACTGGACTGTTATAGCGCCTTGATTCCACATTCCACATCCTATGGAATCCTGGGGTTTGCAATTCTGGGAGGGGCCGGACAGCCCCTCCCAAAACGGCAAACCCCAGGATTCCATAGGATGTTGAATGTGGAATCAAAGCGATATAACAGTCTAGTGTGGAAATGACCTAAACTGAGGAATGGTGGCTGGACTGTAGATAAAAGGAAGGAACTGGACCTTCTCTCTGCACAGTATGGCCATTTCCACATTACACTGTTATAGTGCTATTATTCCACTTTCAACATCCTATGGAATCCTGGGGTTTGCAGTTTAGGGAGGGGCCTTTAGAATTCTCAGCCAGAGAGCTCTTGGGCCTCAGTAAATTACAAACCCCACAGGATGTTGAAAGTGGAATAATAGCACTATAACAATGTAATGCAGAAACGGCCTATGTCCTCAATTCTTCTATTTTCATAGGGGCAGAGGGGAGAAACATCATGCTATTGCATTTAACACAATTTGGGTTTGGCCTTTATATTGTTTTTGTAATTATTACTGTGATAATGTGTAATAAGTGCCCTGAATGCCGAGGAGCACAGGATGAATGTTAAGCATTATTATCATGTGATTTTATTTACTTTTTATTTTTGTTGGTGTTCACTGATCAGACACTACAATTATTGAAACAAGAGAGTGAGGAATGATGAAGCATATATAGCAAATACTTTCCTTGTTGTGCAAATTGTAGAAATACCTGCAAGTATTTGTTCAAACAAAAATTTCTTGATGAGGAAATTGTTCTGAATCATCCTTAGGAATATTAATTGGTGAAATGTGCCTGCTGTTATGGATATGAAATGTTTCGAATCCTCCAGGGTGTTCTGTTATTTTTACCCAATCAAGGGTGAAATAAGTACAAGGAGCAATTGTTCTAAGCATAACTTCAAGACAAATTAAGATAATGAGAGTTGGACCTATTACCATTAAAAGTTAATATAAAAATGTCATCATTATCTGAAAAGGTCTACGCATTAGGAACCTATAGGCACATTAAGAGCCCTTGTGGTCTTCTATAGTAATTGCTCAAGCGTCATCATTTGAGCAACTTGGTGCTGGACTATGGGTACAAACTCTGGCCCCTGCCTCAGCAGACTTTGGAAAGTCTATTTCTCTGTTCTGGACTATGTCATCTGCACAGTTTGGAAGTAACAAGTTACAAAGAACATAGTTACCTTAACAAGTTGTTTAAACTGTTTCTTTCTTTCTCCCATTTTACAATAAGGGTATAAAAAAGCCATGCATCAAAAACAACATAATGAATGGGAATCTTTTTTTTAAGAGTAACAAAAATGAAGGAAGCAGTGTAAAATTTGCAGCAGATCTGTTTCTTGATCTGGGACAGGTTTTTTGGAATGTCCAGGAAGCAGGTGTAATAAAGCCACCCAAAGTGTTCTGTTGTACCTCTGGGAAGGCTAGAATACTCAGTCTGGGAACTGCATAACAATGAAGTCTGCAGCTTTTAAATATCCAAGGAGCTTATACACTTCTAAGAGCTTAAGCCTCCACTACATTTAGTACTTATGAAAACAAGTAAATTTCTTACACTATAATTAGTAACGGAGAACCAGCATGGTTTGAGTGTTGGACAACGACCCTGGAGATAAGGGTTTGTTTCCTGCTTGGCCATGGAAACCCACAGGGTGATTTGGGTGCATCACACATTCTCAGCCCCAGAAAATTCCAGCTTAGGTTTGCCATAAATTGGAAATGACTTGAAGGCATACAACAACAAATTAATAATGACCACAGATTACTTCTGTTGGAGTAATGGGAAGGAATTAAGTTCAACAAACAACTTTATATGTTCCGGTTATTTATCTTTGGCCCCTATGGACTTTCTCTGACCAACTCAGAGCCTGGCTTTCACTCTGTCTTGGGCAACACATGCATATCATCTAGGCTTTCATACTTCAGGCTGCCAGTTCTGGACTGGAACCAGTGGTGGATTTCATGATTTAGTCTAAATTATAAAGCAGATGTCTAGTGTGCTGATCTTAATTTTAGTGATATATTCAGCACCTTGGCTAGCTCCTTTAAAGTTCAAATTAAAATCTGGAGTAGCTTCGCTGTCTATCCAACCTGGAAGCTGTAACTGTTTTGAAAAGTGCTATTAGCCCTGAACTGCATAACAATGAGAAGGTTAATTAAATCAGTTTCTAAGCTTAGAAGACCATGTGATCACTGCAGTGACCATGGGAACAACATCATTTATTTGAGAGGTGGGCAACTTGTAGATCTCCCAATGTTGTTGGACTACAGTTTCCATCATCCCTTACCATTACCCATGCTGGTTAGGTATGTGAAGAACTGCAATCTAACAGTTTTTGGAGAGTCACAGGCTCTCCTCTGTATCTTAGAAGATTGCTACAGAAATGAGGATGCTGAATCCTGGCTCGCTCAACTTAAATACTAATATAATAGTAGTAAGGATGCCTCATTCACTACCTATCCTCAGTACAACATCATTTAGAGGTGAATTATTGCCCCTTGCTACAAATACAAGTGCCTAACAGGCCAGTCACTCAGAAAATCAAGTCTGTTTTTTAATGGGAAGGATAAGGAAATTGCCCGTGTAGTAGCTATATTTGGTGTAACGGCTACTTACACTAAGAGCTAATTTTATAAAAGCCAAAGTAGCTAGTTCTTGCACAGGTATCTGGTGGAATGATCTATTTGCTATTCAGGTATTTGATTACTATTTCACATTTCACTGTTATAGCTTTCGACTAAGACAATATAGTGATATATATGCACTTGTCTGCTAAAGTCAGATTTGTTGTCAGCTTTATAGACTCAAGTCTGATTTTACTGGCTGTGTCCTTGGAGTAAACAGGGTCTGATGTATGGTAGATCAGATCTCAACCAAGGTCAGACACTGCCAGCATTTTAGTTTCTACCAATTCCAAATGATCCAGTCGTTTTGTGCAAGAGGCATAATACCAGCCAGTGGCAGAGGCAGGGTGAGGTTGCTACCCAGGCAGATGATTATGAGGCTTCATGAAAGTACAGTTCTTGTTACTTAATTTATAATTATCAGCTTTTTACTCCTGGTGAGAATCTTGTGCAGCTTGTGCCAAAATGAAGTGGCTGGCTTTAGGTGAGTATGATGAATGTCCTTTACTACTCCATCTCAGACAGAGAAATGTCTTGGGATGGCTACCAAAATGAGGGAGAGGAGCAGTTCTGCTATAAAAATGACAACATGCATTTTATTTTGCTAGGGCAGCCTTTCATAAATGAAGATGCTCCAGGGGTACTGGGCTACAACTCCTATCACCTGTGGCCTTTGCAATCATTGGCTGTACTCAGTTGCATAGGGACGTGGGGGCACGGAGAGGGCGATTCACCCCAGGTGGCAACGTTTTTTGGGCATCCTGGTCTGTAGCTATGCCCCCTCATGCCCCCACGCACAGCAGCCATGCCCCCTCACACAGTGGTCATGCCCTTCATGCCATAGCCCCCTCCCCCCTCCACACACTCCAAGCTCAGCCACTGGCTGTACTGGCTGAGACGATGACAATTGGAGGGACCTGGGTTGGGGAAGGAGGGAATAGGGGTGGTTATTAAAATATTTATATCCCACCTTTTGTCTAGAGATCTAAGGATGGCATATAACAAAACAATCTGACAAATACGAAACAGAATAAATAGTAAAAATTATTTCAAAAGGCTAAAAGCACAATAAACAATTTAATAGGGTAACAATAGGATATTCCCTAATAGTGTGAGGTTTGTCTCACAAGGAAGAGCTAAAACTATTGGCTAGTTATATATATTTATGGATGCATTTTAACAAGCTAACATTTAATATAAGTAAGATATGGGTTATAGCCTTGGCAGATATTACTCAGTAAGGTTTCTTCAGACTAGGAGCATCTTGCACCATCTCCTTCTTGCTAGCTTTTTCCTTCTATGGAAAGCAATTCATGTCTGAGCAGCAGAACTTCGTGTTCCCATGGAGAACCCAGGAAAATGGGGGATCTTGCTCAAATGCAAAGCCTTTACGCAAACAGGAATCTCTCCTCTCCAATGTTGCTTTTCATCTGAGGAAAGTAACAGTAAAGGAGGTGAGGCTAAGTGTCCCATTGTCCAAGAGATCAAGCTAACAGCTGAACAGGGCTATTTTTAGTCAGATTAAATATTTGAAGAGATATAATATGGAAGATGGAACAAACTTGTTTTCTGTTGCTCCAGAGACTAGGACACAGAGCAGTGGCTTCAAACTTCAGGAAAAGAGATTCCCTGTAAACATTAAGAAGAACTTCTTGATGGTAAGAGCAGTTCAGCAGTAGAGTGTGTTGGAGTCTCCTTCTTTGCAGGTTTTTAAACAGAAGCTGGATGGCCTCGCGCCCCTCCCCAAACTGCAAACCCCAGGATTCCATAGGATGTTGCAAGTGGAATCATAGAGCTATAACAGGCTAGTGGGGAAATGGCCTCTGATTCTATGGGCTTTTCCACACTTTGGAGGGGAAATGGGGCAGTCCGTTACTCACCAGACTGGCACGTCACCCCCCCGACAATCCACGACGGTCCGGAGCAGCGTGCACCCGCGCTACACACTCTCCGGTGACGAAAATGGTGGCTTCCGGTTGGCAGAGGCTCTCCACCAACCGGAGAAGCTCACCAGCTGGAAGCCCGCCCCCAAAAGATCTGCAGACTCGCACTGGCGCGAGTCTGTAGATCTATACTTTACAGAGCGACGGACTGGGGTGCGCCACTCTATTGAAAGTCCTCTTTTAATCGGTCTTTCAATAGCACGGGTGACCACCAGTTCTGGGTGTTCCGGAGCGGGCTGAAGTCCGGACAAATGGTAAGTAGTTCGAACGCAGTTCGCCCCCAAATGCAAACATCCTCATGGGAGGACGCACCACCCCATTTTAAAAACCAAGTGCGGAAAAGTCCTATGATTCTAAGAATGCTCATGGTTTGGGTGAAGTGTTCCATCCTGTTCTGACTGGGGGTCTACTTCATTCATGAACAGTTAGATAGTACAGAAACAGAGCAGATTAAAAACCCTCTAACAGTGAAACTCTATTTTACAAAAGGTTTATAAACTTACCTGTCCCTCATTCCTCCATATTCCACAGCCTTTTTTTTTTTTTAAATCAATGGTACTGGAAAGATGGTGAAGGAAAGCCAAGAAGGCACAGATTTTTGGTTCAGCTTGCAACGGTATGTTTGCAATAAACAGTACAGTAAACAAAGCTTAAGCTGGGAAAGAACAGAATTCTACTCTAACCAATCCTGCTGTAGCCATGTGTACCTGCCTGTAATAGGCAAGGTAAACAGAAGTTCCCTCTTACTGAGCATGCATACACAGCAAAACAGAAAAGAGGAGAGCAGATAAATCTGCCTCACCAGTCACCAATATCATATTAAATATATATGTATGTATGTATATATATATTTGTAAATTTGGCCAACAACATGGAAACCATAAGAAAAGTGGAGACTGATGAAAGAAAAAATAATTCCTGGATGCATTTTGGAAGAAGCCTTTCAATGGTACCCAGAAGATTGAAAATGCAAAAGGTTCAAAATGGATTTATTTACTTGTGCAGGGCCTACCTGACCTTATTGTTTTGTTTCACATGTGTCTGTTACTAGTTTTACATAAAAAGTTTGTGGAAACAGGTTAAATGGCTCTTCTTTCTTATGGTGTAGAAACCTATCCTTATTCTTTCCATCTTATTTCTGCCACTGGTATTAAATTTTCTGATAAAGAAGTAATGCCCAGCAATGCACATACTTCATTAACTAAAGAATACCTGGACTGGTGATAATCCTGGATATCTTTGCTTTCCTTAGATACCCAGGTAGTGATGGCAGCCAGGAGTTCCCTTTGTCAGCATCAGCAGATTTGCCAATTGTAGTCCAGATAAAATATATATGATGTACATTGAGATTTGCACCTGGGAATGACAGTGAATGATGTAATCCCATGTATCTCTTGCTGAGACATTGTAATATGTAACCAGGGCAGAGGGTTGCATCATCCATGGGAACATGCAAGGTTGGCTAGAGTTGCAGCAGAAATGTATGTATATAAGGGGGTGTGTTCTAGCCAACTGTGCCCTCTTGTTTATCTGATAGAGTGGCCGGAGGCTATGTTGGATGCATATCTTCGCATGCTGTGGAATGCTGAAACTCCGTTGGAGTACTGTATATATGTATGTATCGTAACTGAAGAGTAAAAGCCTCCTGTTGGAAGATAAGAAGATGTGGGCGTATTTTGTGGCTTCAGAGCAATGCTGCTAGTGTTTATACTCTGTTGGGCACGGTTCTAAGCTGTGTATACAGTCTCTGCTATATGGTGGTTTTTGAAACACTTGACTCTGCTAAGCTGTTTTTGCCAATGCTCAGTGCAGGAGGGAAGTGCTATCAAGGTTTTTGCATAGCTCCCATCATCCACCATCCCTCCACAATTGTCCCGTTTCATGGTGAAATAAAGCTTGGCTTTACTTTTACATGCTTTAGTTATGCCCTAGTCTGTGAGCGTAATGAATGAGATTCTTAATGCCTTACTGGAGTCCAAGCATAAAGGACATAATAGAATGCTGGGGTCCTTTCTTACTACACATTTATAGTGCTATGATTCTCCTCAAATTGCCACTGCTCTATCCTGTGGAATCCTGAGGTTTGTAGTTTTATGAGGCACTGTGCTTTTCTGTTCAAGAATTCTAAATACGTTTTCCTAAACTGAAAATCCTAGGGATCCATAGGATCCCTAAAAGTAGAAGTACAGTGCTGTAACTGTGTGGTGTGAAAGAGAACCATGTCATGATAGGCATAACTCCTTCCATCATAACTCCTTCCATCAGAAAAATTTCCATCCCAGTAGTCTTCTGTGGTTGTTACCACGGTTCTGACATGCCCGGTGATAGCACTAGATATCGCCTTGATATCAAACTTATTTGGCCTTCACTTGACCTTTCTCTGCCACCCTGCTCCACGTATTTGCAGGGGCCACTGGACAAGCACATAAACAGGTGCGGCTGGTAATGGTTGGACATTCCAATCCCCACTTAGGCAGGCAGATTAATGCCACTCCGTTGCTTCAGGGACCATTTCTTGCAGACACACCTTGCTTAAGCGCGACTTTACACAAAGACGCATGGCCCTGAGCCGGCACCCTCTCAATGCTGAGCCATTTGCATACTGGCTACACTATTGTCATCCAGCGCTAAGCTAATCATGTAAAACCTGACCTTTTCCAACGCTTTTGTCCTGCTCCAAAGTTCCTTTGTTCTCACCGAGCATGGCATGGCTTGTAGGCACAATCCACCCTATAAAAGGTCCCCAATTCCAAGCCCTCCTCAGAACACTCTGGACTGCTATCCTGCCTTGCTGTCGGTTTGTCCAGAGAGCTCCCCTCAGTGAACCACGCTGAGCGTTTTTTCCTGTCATCCTCCGCTTTTCTCCAGGACTACGAGAAAAGGTGTCGTATCACCCATTTCCCCGAAAACTCTTATTTATAATTTCCTAGTTAGCTGTGTGCTTGTGGTGTCTTTTCTGTTGTTTGTCCTTTAATAAAGCTATTGTTTTTACTATTTTAAGACTGTCTGACTGCTCTTCTGACCTGACGCTGTATACATAGGGTTGCAAGATCCCTGCTACGTTACCCTGCCTCGTTAGCTTAAGAGAGTGCTTGAGTTAACTTCCCCATCTTGTGTTTTTATTTGGTTATTTGGGTGCCCCTCCCAGGACCCCCACAATAGAGGGTAACATGGTGTAAAGCCTTGCTTGCTCTAAGCTCTCTCTGCAAATTACTATGGTAAATCTATTTATTTGTTTCATCCTGATTATATTAATAATTTTTACTTAGCCTATTGCTATTGGGAGATCGTGCTGATTTTCAGAAGGTGAGTCAGCCATCCGGACTAGATATTGGTAATTTAAGAGATATTTGCTTTGTCTATATAGCAAGGCAGTCAGAATTAGGACAGTATTCACTGAGTCTTCCCAGTGAACGCATAGAAAGCAATTTCCTCATGAACACTGTCATTTGTACAAAAACACAAGGTTGCCTTGAGGTAAAATATGACAAAGAAGTTCCTTGGAGCCCATCACTTACTTACCATAAAGGACAGAGCAGCCAGTCTTGCTGTTCATTGGATCATGTGGATCTGGTATAGAACAAAGGAGATTTTAAAAATCTGGAAAGGGAAGCAAGCAGGAAGAGGACAGTCCCACACCCAAACAGGAAGCCATCTCACGTCAACAGTCTTTCTAAGTCTTTCTAGACAAGTAACATGGAACCATGCCAATTTACTTCCAGTCTGAATTCAAGATGCTGGTGATAACATTCAAAATCCTAAATTGCTTGGGGCCTCATAGCTTGAAGAAGTGCCTCTCTCTATATATGCCTGCCTAGAAACAGAGATCTTCCAGAGAGGACCTCCTTTGTATCCTACCAATGGGGTCAATATGAGAGGGGCACAGGAGAGGACCATCAGGGCTGTGGCATGCAACTTGTTGAATGCCCTCTCCTTGGAGGCCCACCTAGTGCCCACACTGGTTTCTTTTGAGTGTGCCAAGTCAAGGCATGGCTTGTTTTTTTTAATTTAAACTTTTTTTTGCCTTTTGAAGCAGTTCTGATCTGTTGGAGCTGTTTAATATGTTTTTATTGTGTTTAAATTATTGACTGGTTTCAATTTTGAGTTGCTTAAATTGTATACATTGTGTTATGTGTTTGCCACCCTAAAACTTCATGATGGATAGGTGGGATAAAATAGTTTATAAATTTATTTATTTATTTATTTATTTATTTATTATTCCCATTAAGATTGTGTTTAGCATGCCATGATAGAGGGGACTACATGTTCTTATTAAGGTGACCTGAAGAAGTCAGTATAAATCAATCAATCGATAAAGTGGTCACCATTGTATTTTCAATACATTGAGAAAAATATGGAGTAAAAGAGGAGAGGAAGAAGAAGAGGAGGAAGAGGAAGAACATTATCATGTCTCAAAATTCTTGGAAGGTAAATGGGTGTAGGACTGCAACCTAATTATATTGATTCATTCTTAGTTCATGAAACTATGCAGATAACAGGATGACGAAGAAAGTTAACCTCTGAGCAATAACTGAGCTTGTCTCACTTTTTATTCTTTTGATTAATTTCTGGAGACATGATTGCCTTTATAGGCACTCCCAAGTCTCTTATGATGATTCAAAATTATAATGTAATTCAAACTGAATTTTTTAATCACTTCATGAATTAAGTTTCTACTTCAATATTTTCCAGTCTCCTGTGACAATTGGTCTTGCTGTTTAAACAAATCCAACAAATCAGTTGAATTTTAAAGAGTGAGTTACATCTTCATGTAATTTTATAGGGTATGTTAAAATGAAAAGGTACCATTATAAAGAAATTAGCACTCACTCCTGAAAATACTCCTTGGTGTGCAGGTGGTCATTTCGTCTCTCCTCCCTGTTCAAGGATACGGCGCATGTAGGGAAAGGGCAATAGTAGAGGTCAACAACTGGCTCCGCACATGGTGCCGCCAACAACGGTTTGGGTTTTTGGAACATGGCCTGAATTTCCATGAACATGGGCTTCTGGCAAGGGATGGGCTGCACCTCACAAAACTGGGCAGGAATGTTTTTGCAAACAGTCTTGCAAGGAAGATTAAGAGGTCTTTAAACTAAGATCCACTGGGGAGGGAGACAATATTATTCAGGGCAAGGACTCAGAGAACACAGGGGGAAAAGGCCCAAATGATACTGGACAAGTAGTACAAGCGGCCAATGGCGGGAGGAGTAGAAACAATAGTACAGGACTTGCAGGAAGGGCCTGGGGACTTAAGTGTCTCTACACTAATGCAAGGAGTATGGGAAACAAGCAGGATGAGCTTGTACTCCTAGTACAAGAAAATAAATACGATTTGATAGGCATCACTGAGACCTGGTGGGATGAGTCTCATGATTGGAATATAGGAATAGAGGGGTATAGCCTATTTTGTAAAAATAGACCAAACAAGAAAGGAGGAGGAGTAGCCTTGTATGTCAAGGATGTTTTCACCTGTGAAGAGATCCTGGGCTTAAACCCAGAAAGCCAGGTAGAGAGCATTTGGGTAAGAATTAAGGCAGCGAGAAACAATAGGGATATTCTGGTGGGGGTTTACTACAGACCTCCAACCCAGGCTGAGGACTTGGATGACGCCTTCCTCAACCAAATGACTGAACATTCAAAGAGGAGAGATACAGTAATAATAGGAGATTTCAATTACCCGGATATATGCTGGCAGTCAAACTCTGCCAAGACAGCAAGGTCCAGCAAGTTTCTTGCTTGTCTTGCAGACAACTTCATGGTCCAGAAGGTGGAAGAGGCCACAAGGGGATCAAATATTCTAGATCTGGTCTTGACCAACAGGGATGACCTTGTGAATGAGGTAGAAGTGGTTGGATCTTTAGGGGGGAGTGACCATGCCCTGTTGGAATTTAGCATTCAGTGGGAAGGAGAAGATAAGGGTAGCCAGACACTCGTCTTAGATTTTAAAAAAGCGGACTTCTGTAAACTTAGGGAGCTGCTGGCTGGAATTCCGTGGTCAGGAATAGTGAAAGGGAAAGGAGTTCAGGAGGCATGGGAGTTCCTTAAAAAGGAGATACTGACGGCACAGTCTAAAACTGTGCCAATAAGGAGGAAAAATGGAAGGCATCTGAAGAAACCAGAATGGTTGACTAAAGAACTCTCAGCTGAGCTAAGAGTTAAGAGAAACACGTATAGGAAATGGAAGAAGGGGGAAACCACCAAAGAAGAATTTAAGCAAGTAGCCAGGAGATGTAGGGAGGAGGTCAGAAAGGCTAAAGCACAGAACGAACTTAGGCTGGCCAGAGACATTAAAAACAATAAAAAGGGTTTTTTTAAATATGTCCGCAGCAAAAGGAAAAAGAAGGAGACAGTAGGGTCGCTACGCAGAGAAGATGGCGAATTACTCACAGGGGGGAGAGAAAAGGCAGAGCTACTTAACACCTTCTTTGCCTCCGTATTTTCCCAGAAGGATACAAGCACTCAACCTGGCGGTAGGGGAGCAGGGGAGGAAGCAGAGGAAATGAGGCACTTAATAAGTAGAGAGGTGGTACAGGAATACCTGGCCGCATTGGATGAATTCAAGTCTCCAGGGCCAGATGAATTGCATCCTAGGATATTAAAAGAGCTGGCAGAGGTCATTTTGGAACCGCTTGCTATAATTTTTGAGAAATCTTGGAGGACAGGAGAAGTTCCAGCAGATTGGAAGAGAGCAAATGTTATCCCCATCTTCAAGAAGGGAAAAAAAGAGGACCCAAATAATTATCGCCCAGTCAGCCTGACATCGGTACCCGGAAAGATCCTGGAGCAGATCATTAAGCGTTCAGTTTCTAATCATTTAGAAAACAACGCAATAATCACGAGAAGTCAACATGGATTTCTCAAAAATAAGTCATGCCAGACTAATCTGATCTCTTTTTATGATAGAGTTACTAGCTTGATAGATGAAGGGAATGCTGTGGATGTAGCATATCTCGATTTCAGTAAGGCCTTTGACAAAGTTCCCCATGACATTCTTGCATCGAAGCTAGTAAAATGTGGGCTAGACAGGGCTACTGTTAATTGGATATGTAATTGGTTGACCGACCGAACCCAACGGGTGATCACGGATGGCTGCTTTTCATCCTGGAGAGAAGTGACTAGTGGGGTGCCACAAGGTTCTGTCCTGGGCCCAGTGCTGTTCAATATTTTTATCAATGACTTAGATGAAGGAATAGAGGGCATGCTCATCAAATTTGCAGATGACACCAAATTGGGAGGGGTTGCTAATATGCCAGAGGACAGGATCAAAATTCAAAATGACCTGGATA
Source organism: Ctenosaura bakeri (assembly GCA_948474755.1). NCBI lineage: Eukaryota > Metazoa > Chordata > Lepidosauria > Squamata > Iguanidae > Ctenosaura > Ctenosaura bakeri. The sequence goes on along the minus strand of CAOLHI010000240.1, from coordinate 686,146 downwards.
GATTGGAGAGCTGGGCCAGGGCGAACAAAATGAAATTCAACAGAGAGAAATGTAAGGTCCTACACTTAGGCAGAAATAATGGAATACAGAAATATAGGATGGGGGACACGTGGCTGGATAGCAGTACGTGTGAAAGGGATCTAGGAGTCTTCATAGACCACAAGCTGAACATGAGTCAGCAGTGTGATGCGGCAGCCAAGAAAGCCAATGCAATTCTCGGCTGCATCAACAGGAGTATGGTGTCTAGATCGAGGGAGGTACTGGTACCACTCTACTCTGCTTTGGTTAGACCCCATCTTGAATACTGTGTCCAGTTCTGGGCACCCCAATTCAAGAAGGATATTGACAAGCTGGAGCAAGTCCAGAGGAGGGTGACCAAAATGGTGAGAGGCCTGGAAAACATGCCCTATGAGGATAGACTGAGAGAGCTGGGTATGTTTAGTCTGCAGAAAAGGAGGTTAAGAGGGGACATGATAGCCATGTTTAAATATTTGAAGGGATGCCACGTAGAGGAAGGAGGGGGCTTGTTTTCTGCTGCTCCAGAAACCAGGACAAGGAGCAATGGATTCAAGCTGCAGGAAAGGAGATTCCACCTGAACCTCAGGAAGAACTTCCTGACAGTCAGGGCTGTCCGGCAGTGGAATCTGCTGCCTCGGAGAGTAGTGGAGTCTCCTACCTTGGAGGTTTTTAAGCAGAGGCTTGATGGCCATCTGTCGGGAGTGCTTTGAGGGTGTTCCTGCATGACAGGGAGTTGGACTGGATGGCCCGTGTGGTCTCTTCCAACTCTACATTTCTATGATTCTATACTGATATGTACGGTTAGTGACTGTCTGTTACTGCTAGAACCAATAGATCCAATCTGGATATAGGTATAGTTATTAATTAGATTTGAAAGAGCTCTCCTAATATGGGGGCTGTTAAAAATACATTTGTGGTCTTAATTTTCTTCTGATGAATCAGGTTTCTGCTGTTTCACACTGCAGAGAAGTAATAACTTGAGTTGAAAAGTAGGACTGTGAGGTCTTTTCCCTCCTTGACACAATACCTGTGTTTTTCAGCTGCGTAAAAGATAGATATTAGTAGGTAAAGCTTCTTTCCCCCATCATTAGATTGCCAATCTAAGTTTGTTTTTCTGCCCATTGTACAGTGGTTAAAATCACAAGAGTGCTTTCAGAAAAGAAGGTGGCAACCTAACTGTACTTACATGGATCAAATTTGATTTCAAAGCTCCTTTGAGGACGTTCATGCTCGTCCTCGATGTTCAGTTTATTAGTCAACTACACTATAAAACACCAGGTTGAGCTTAGCTGTTGCTGCAGTGTTTTCTAGGCATCCCTTGCCACTATTGCATCAACATATATCCTCCAGGTAGACCTCTGGTTTATTGAAATGGGGCATTACCTGTGCATAATGCAGTTGGCTGTGATTTTGTGCTTGGCACAATGTAGCTAACCAGTTTTGCTCTCGACAAGAAAAGCTGTCCCCTTTCCTAGATGAGGAAGCCAGTGTTAGGAATGGAAGCTGATGAACAGCCTTAAAATAGGAGTTCAGCCTCTGCTATTATTTGTATAAAATGGAGTCAAAACATTGTAAGTTTATACATTCCAATAAAAATATGGTTGCTCTATATCCTGCCTTTCCCCCAGAACTGGGAATCAAAGTGGCTGACAAAAATTAAAAATACATATAAAATACTAATAGTTTTTTAAAAGTCATATGAAACATTGTTAAAATGTAATTAATCTATCTATAGAAATAAAATATATTAGTTAAAAAACCAAAAAAATAAATACATGACAACGCACAATTAAAAGTTCTTTCCTTATAAAAACAGCCAGCAGAGAAATCTTTGCTTGCTAATGGAAGGATAGCAAGGAAGCAACCAGCTAGAGTTTGGAAGCATCCACCACAAGGTCCTCCTGGCCTATGTTCCAAGAGATGTGCATGTAGGGGAGCAGGACTGAGCAAAGGACCTTCCGTTGTTGTTGTTTTTGCTGTCGTTATGTGCCTTCAAGTAATCTTTGAGGCCATTTCCGCACTAGACTGTTAGAGCGCTATGATTCCACTTTCAACATACTATGGAATCCTGGGGTTTGCAGTTTCGGGAGAGGCCAGCTGGCCCCTCCCGAAACTGCAAACCCCAGGATTCCATAGGATGTTGAAAGTGGAATCATAGCGCTCTAACAGTCTAGTGCGGAAATGGCTCCACTCTTAGTGAGTTTAAGGAGACCCTATCACAGGATTTTCTGGGACTGAAGAGTCTGTGACACATGCAAAGTCAGCAAATGGATTTCCGCAGGTGAGTGGGGAAATGAACCCCAGTCTCCAGGACTGAAATCCCATGCTCAAACCACTACACCAAGGTCTCTAAATTCTGGCAAGTTCATATAGGGAAATATGGAACTTCAGATCTCCTGGACTCTACCAGCAGTCACCACGCATTTTTTAAAAATTATTTTCGTTAAGCAAGACACATAGAAAAAGAAAGGATATAACATACAAAAGAAGCACAAAATTTTCACATAATATCTGACACACATCCACTTAAAGAACAGAAAACTTACAGTCACAATAACATTATACTATGTCGGCTGCCTGCCTATAGCGAGCCTTATATCTGGGGTACTTGTTTAAACAAACAAGGACCTCCAAAAAACCTCTAGCAATAAAACTACAGCCTAGAAGGAAAAACAGCCACTTCAAACTGCAATAAAGAAAAAGTACAAAAGGTTTATTGCAGATAACAAGTTAAGGCTTTTAGCAAAACATGATAAAGTCAAACAGTAAAAACAGCAGAGCAATATACAAACCAACACAGCAAGGAGACAAAAGGAAAGAGAGGGAAAGAGCAGTTTCTCCAAACTGCTTATATACACTCTACGCAGCTGTACATTATTACTCTACAAGTGCCTGAGTCAAACACATAAAATTAACATACAGCTGCGTAGCCTCATCTCACTCTACACCTTAATCTTAAAGGGTAAGATCAGAAGAAGCAGCGCAGCATCAAGTAACACTAACCAATTACATATCTTGACATACTAACAATATACTAACGTAACAGTAATACTACTATAACAATAGCACTAACACAACAACACCATTGCACTAACATAAAACAATTATGAAATAACTAAACCAACATTTCCTAAGGATATATGGTCCTGCCTATTTAGGCATTTTTGCTTTGAAAGTCAACATGAGCCTAGGGGTTCACACAACATTGGACAATAAACAATTTAATTTAAAAAGAACGCCCCCTCTGCTGACCAAACAGCATGAAATTAAATTTCTTGTCAAGCTGCCCTCCAAACAAGAAAAACGAGCCAAAAAATATAACTTTTAAGTTCCCAATTATCTCAGATAAATAAGAAAAAAAATATTCTGAATTCAGGCAAACGATGCACATTTACAAGTGTTGCGTGTGATCTTGATGGCTACAGCCTTGTATAACACTTGTATTCAACTTCTACAATATAAACACACATAAATCCCTAAATAAAATTCAATTTACAATTGGCATTGGTTGATGGAATATATACAAAAGTTTCCCTAGTCTCATAATTGCAAAAAAACCCATTATTGTGGATAGTTAAATGTAACTACCCTTATCAATTCTCAGTCTCTATACTTCCCACTTGTAGACTCTTGTAAGCCAAATTCTCAATCAGATTTCCCTCTTAGATCATAATTGGTCTCTGTTTTTGTGTGTAAATGTTCTAATAATGGTTGCCAAATCTGAGAAATATTACTGTAAGGTTTATTTTCTATCAGACAAATAAGCTTGTCCATTTCGGCAACTTCTGCTAACTTCTCCAACCATTCTGCCTTGGATGGTATGGACTCCTTTTTCTAATGTCTAGCAAGAGTTATTCTAGCTGCTGTTACCATATGCCAGATCAGTCTTCCTAGTTTCCCTTCCACTTCCTTGTCCAAATGGAAAATGCCCAACAAAAAGAATTCTGGTTTTAGATCAATTTTAAATTACAATATTTTTTGCATTCTAGAGCATATTGTCCTCCAGAATGTTTTAACCTTCTGGCATCCCCACCACTGATGGAAGAAAGTACCAATCTCTCTGTCACACTTCCAGCATCGGATTCTTGCATTTTTGAACATTTTGGCGATTCTCATGGGTGGGAGTTTTCAATGAGTGGAGTTTTCAATGCATTCTCTTGCAGATTATATGATCAAGTAAATGTATGACAATTTTTCCAAATCTTCCTCCAATCTTCAAGTTATATATTATGACCTAAATCTTGAGCCCATTGAATCATGTATTCCTTGGTAGTTTCTCCCTCCTGCTCAATTCCTAATACCAATTTGTACATCTTTGAGAGCAAGTGGCTGTCCCCCCTCTGCATTTGTTTCTCCAGATGTGGTGTCTCTAGAACTATACCACCCATTTCCATGTCTTTCTTAAGCCTCTCTTTAATCTGAAAGTAAGGAAATCACTGTATGATAACCCCATCTTGTTGAAGCCTTTGTTGGTCTTTTAATTTTATCTCTCCACTCTCTAAGTGGACTAGATCTTTGTGAGTGAACCATTCTCCCTCTCTCCTTAAACTGTTTATCTGAAGAGCTTCTGCTGGGAAAACTAAGGGTGGCAGCTTAGAATATAGAAGAAGTTTGTACTTAGTCCACATCCTGTACGGAGATTAATGAATTACATGTCAGAGGAACATTTTCTGCGCTTCAACTTTGCCATACCACAAATAGGCATGCCAGCCAAAGTGTAGACCATGCCTCTCCAATGATAAAAGCTGGCGGTTGGGTCACCATGCATTTTAGCTCAGGTTTGCTATGGTCTTTTAGGCCAGTTGTCATCTTATTCTCAAATATCATTTTGATAAATATTGTTGTGCTGAAAGGTGATTTACACTTTCAAGAACTTCTGCATAGCATGTGTGATGGGCTGGTGTGAGTGTTCAGTCCTCCCTCAGTTTTCTGTTCAAAGGGAACCACCAGTACAGAGATTCTGACAAGTAGGGCTGGTCCTTCCATTAGGCAGAGTTAGGCAACTGACTTCTAATGGAGGCCCTTCTATTAGGCATAGACCATTTCCACACTAGACTGTTGTTGTTGTTGTTGTTATTATTATTCTGCTTTCAACATCCTGTGGAATCCTGGGGTTTGCAGTTATGGGAGGGGCTGGAGGCCCCTCCTGTAACTGCAAACCCCAGGATTCCACAGGATGTTGAAAGCGGAATAATAATAATATCAGTCTAGTGTGGAAATGGCCATAGCAAGGCAGATCCTCAGGCAGCTGTGGTAGCATCTTGGTTAGAATCATAGAATCATAGGCCCTTTCCACACGTGTATATAAAACGGATCAATGCGACCTCTAATGGAGGTCTTCCACACCTTGTGGTGCGTTTGATCGCATTTATTTTTTTGTTTCCACACGTGAATCCGCATAGGCACGGTCCGAACTGGCTTTGCGAGCACTTTTTAAAAACCTTGAAAAATGTGGTTTTTTTCCCGAGATGCGGGTTTGTGCGCACCTGCGGACGTGTGTGGAAGTGCAGATACGCACTGATTCGCCCAAAGAGCTGGGCGGCGCCATTTTGTTTTCCTCGGTAAGCAGTGAAGAACAGAAAAAAAGAGGGAGGATTCTAGGTATGTGGGTTCTTTCACTTATTTATATTTATTTATCATTTTAGAACATTCAAGGTACACATGTGTGCAGTGACGCACGGAGCCATTTTTTAAAAAAACGTCCAATCACGGACGAAGGGGGCGTGGTTAGGAAGCGAGCGGGAGATTAAATCTGATTACAGTGTGGATCTGCAGACACACGCTAGTGCGGAACACGCTAGAGCTGTGTGGAACGTTAAAAAATATAATGCGCCATTGCGCAGATACAAATAAAACCGGCCACAACCGTCCCTACGCGATTTCGCGACCACGTGTGGAAAAGGCCATAGAGTTGCAAGAGACTCCGGGGCCATCGAGTCTAACCCCCTGCTATGCAGAAACACCCGTCAAAGCATTCCCAACAGATGGCCATCCTGCCTCTGCTTAAAAACCTCCAAAGAAGGAGACTCTACCACACTCTGAGGCAGCATATTCCACTGTTGGACAGCTTTGACTATCACGAAGTTCTTCCTGAGGTTCAAGTGGAATCTCCTTTCCTGCAGCTTGAATCCATTGATCCTTGCCCTAGTCTCTGGAGCAGCAGAAAACAAGCCCACTCCCTCCTTGACATGACATCCCTTCAAATATTTAAACATGGTTATCATGTCCCCTTTTAACCTTCTCTTCTGCAGACTAAACATACCCAGCTCCCAAAGCTGCTTCTCATAGGGCATGGCTTACAGACCCTTCACCATTTTGGTCGCCCTCCTCTGGACACATTCCAGCTTATTGATATCCTTCTTGAATTGAGGTGCCCAGAACTGGACACAGTATTCCAAATGAGGCCTAACCAATGCAGAATAGAGTGGTACCATTACCTCCCTCGATCTAGACACCAACAAACTTGTTTTCATGTTGGCTTTCTTGGCTGCCTCATCACACTGCTGACTCATGTTCAGCTTGTGATCTACCAAGACTCCTAGATCCCTTTCACATGTACTGCTGTCCAGCTATGTGTCTCCCATCCTATATTTGTGCATTACATTTTTTCTGTCTAAGTGTAGGACCTTACATTTCTCTCTGTTGAAATTCATTTTGTTAGCTTTGGCCCAACTCTCCAATCTGTCAAGGTCATTTTGAAATTTGATCCTGTCCTCTGGGTATTAGCAACCCCTCCCAATTTGGTGTCATCTGCAAATTTGATGAGCATGCCCTCCACTCCTTCATCCAAGTCATTGATGAAGATGTTGAATAGCACTGGGCCCAGGACAGAACCCTGTGGCACCCCACTAGTTACTTCTCTCCAGCATGAAAAGCAGCCATTGGTGAGCACCCTTTGGGTTCGGTCGGTTGTATTTATGGACTGTCTCTAGCCGCTTCCCTCTTTGTCCTGGGCTATCTAATATGGTTGCCTCACTTGTGGCAGAGGTCCTGTCCTTTTCCTGTCCCCAGGCAGTGCAATCATGGGTTAAATCATTGATGGATTTTCCCCATCGGTGACCTGCAACTGTACCACCATCCCACACTTACCTGTCCGGTGGAAGCCCAAGAAGTGCAATGGCTGTACTTTGTGCCCCACTGTAGCCTGGGAAAGTACCTGGCTGTACTGCAGAAGGAAGTGGCACGACAATCACACTCCCTTCCTCAGAGAGCCAGCCAGTGCAGAGGGGAGCGCTCCCATCGTGCTCCACTCCTAGCAGAGCTGCTGCCGGGATCCCGAACAGACAACCTCCCAGAAAGATAGGGTGCGGAAAGGGCCTAAGATTCAACTACCAATGCAGGCTGCTTTGCAAATGGCCACTACCCACTAGTCCTTTGCCTCAAGTGGCAAAATGTTCTGGGTCAGTCCTTCTTGTGTATAGGAAGTGCAACTGTGTATCTCTTCCTTTCTGCTACACATCAGCCAGATAGGAAGAAAGTTACGTTGTTAAAGATGTGAGGAAATCAAGGTAAAATTATTTTCAGAAAAAAAATATACTTTTCAACTGTGATATGTCTGCTAAATGATCAAAAACCCTTTCCCAAGCAACGAACTAATAAGTTGAATCTGTTTCTGGGATCAGAGCCAATATTTCCAATTCTGTATTAGCAAGATTATCCAAACCAGCTTGTTCATCAGATCTGTAATTTGCCTAATTAACCCTCACCAAAATCCCTATAATTTGATTAAAAAAGAGGCAATAATGGGCTATGCTGTTTTTCAAATAATGATTTTGCAGTGTCCTTCTCAAAGATTATAGAAAGGACCAAGTTTTGGAAAGCAATTAATTATTATTTAATTTGTCTCAGTGTGATTATTGATATATTGTAGTAATTCATGTCTGAGTTAATTGATAATACAATTAAGCTAATTGTTTGTCCAGAGATTAGCATTGCTTATTAAGGGAATGCACATGGCTGAACAGTTCAATGATAAATCAACCTTGGGAAATTTTCATAAGCATTTGACCATTCATTCAGTCCTAACAAACCCCAGTCAACATATTCCTGGAGAGACTCAGCTTAACCACTGGAAAATTATCAGAATTTCATGTAGTGGACTGGTCAGCTTTTGTCTGGCAAAAACCCTCTGAGCTAGCAAAAATTTCTTTTTTTGGACTATAGCTTCCAAAATCCATACTGGGAATTTGCAGAGGCCAATCCCAATGGCCATGCTGACTGGGGAATGATGGGAATTGTAGTACAGAAAAGTTACTTTCCCAAGCTCTGTGCAGAGTGGACATTACTGGGCCAGATGGACCAATCATTTGAATCACTCTGTAGCTGCATCAGAATTTCCACTTTGCATTCATTGTGGATGTAACACGTCAATGTTTTAGTGGGTTGAGTAACTGGGCATAAAATGGAAATCTGATAAACAAGAGGTACTAAAAGACTGGTTAAAGAAAAAAAATCTCCTTTTGCTAGTGCAGGAAAATAAAATGTTACAAATTTTAAAGCTGAAACAATCAAGACTTTGGTCACACAAGCTGAACATCAGTGAGCTGGTTCAATCAGTGTAAGTGGGTGCATGCACACATGTGCATTTATGTGCACACACAAACATATTCCCTCCATGTCACAGAATTTTTTTTAGGAAGAGGTTAAGGTGGTAGCCCTACACATCAGGGTTGAAGAACCTGGTGTAATCGAGTTCTAACCCCTGTCATTCCAGATCAATGGCTATGCTGCCTGGAAGATGAGTTCCAGTGACAACTGGAGAATGACAGTTCCCCTTTTCAGCAACACACACTAAACTTGGGATAAATTTTCATTGCTTTCAATGGGACTTTCCTCTGAGTAGACGTGTACAATTGTATTCTTAATGGGAAAAGTATATGCTGAGAATCATTTGGTTTCAGGCAACAATAGGTGGGTAATAAGAAGATAATATTGTCTCTTACCAGAATAGTATCCAAAGATAAACATTGCCAGATATTAGATTCAATTTGGCCATGAATAATTTGGCACCATGAATAATACTCACATTTGGCCATGAATAATACAGGCACCAGAAGCTTCAGAGTGAAGACGTAACAAAACCTGGTTTCTTGTCCTAAAGGGAAATTGATAAATGTACACTCTCTACAACCTTTTAGATAATGGAGACAATACTGGCACAGTATTATTACAGTCTATCTTTGTACAATAAATTTTGTTTCTATGACAGATGGTAAAAGTTAGTTTTGGGGCTGCAGCTGCCAGAATCCCCTAGCCAACATAGCCACCTGCCATGCTGGCTGTTGGATTTGGGGAGTAGTAGTCCAAAAAAGCAATGCCTGGTATGTGTCCAGGTCAGCACAGGAATTCTGTTAGTGTACTACCCACTCTACTGCTCAATAGTCTCTCTTACTGAGGTTGCGAGAATGTGTTGGAGTTCTTTCACCTTCTTGGGCTGACAGACTTCCAGCATCCATGCTGAAGCTGCTGTTACAAGCGGCTTAGGATTCATTGTCCATTATGATAACTGTGTGTCCATCTCAAATAGTGTATAGCTACAAGTATGCTGTAGGGGCATGCTTTGGACCTCATTTTCAGCAGTAGATGGGACAATGGTGATCTGTGAGTGGAAGAATTTTCCATAGTTCAGAATTAGTAAGCCTGACAAGGTTTCAACTCAGTGGGATTTGGGCCCTCAGGTGCAGGACTAATTAAGATAGTTTCCTTTTACTTTGGAAATGATTGAAGACATGCTAGCTTCCCACAGGAGAACATTCCAGAACCTAGGAACAGCCGCTGAGAAGGCCCTCTCTCAATTTCTTCTGAAGCAGGCCAGATTGTCTTGCCGTCTTTTCATTGGCAGGCAAAGACTTGTCTGTTCCAGCAGGCTTTTGAGCATTGTTTTTAAGAATGAGCTTTTAATAAGTTGCTGCACTTTTAAAATGGTCTTTTCTTTTTTTCAATGCCATGTTTTTTTTTAAATGTTACAGGCAGTTTAATTTTTTGTATATTTTTATTTATATTGTTTTAAAATCTGAGCAGTCTTGAGTTTTGGTTCTGGGAAAAGGTGGGATAAGGAGAAAGTGAATGAGTGAATATCTTTTTCTAAGCTCAGATTTCTATTCCATCACCCATTCCTTCTTCCCCATTCAGATTTTCTCCTTTCTATCCATGTCTAAGGCCCTTTCCGCACCTTACCGTCTTCCGGCGCTGGGGTGCAGGGATCATGTGAGCAGCCTCCAGCGAGAGGCTCTCGCATCTGGGTCCTTCGGCTCCACACGAGCTGCCTGCTTGCGCGATGGGAGTTTCCCAGGCTGCGCTGGGGCAGGAAGTGTGACTGGAGCGGCTCCAGAGTCTCCGCATGCCAGGTAAGTGCGTGCAGGGCCCGGGAACAATGTGTGATTGCGCATCATTTTCAGCTTCTAGCCAAAAATGAAAAAGTGCGTGATTCGGCACCTGCTGGCCCCTGGAGCGTTGCACGATTGTGAGTGTGTCGTGTGGATTGCTCCTCACAATTGTGCAACACTCCAGGCCCTCTTTCACATGGAAATTGCCATACGAAAAGGGCCCAAGAGTGACTGGAAAACATACCTAGTTACTACCTGTCCTTCTGCATTGTGTAATGGATTAGGTCGGCACAATTTGTGAACCATCAAGCTGAGCACAATACATCATCTGTGCATTATGGCCTATGAAATGCTCAGCAACACTTCTGCTTTTGCAATCCCCAAGAGACAATAAAACAAGGAGTATATCAAAGTAGTGAGTTTGTTTAGCATAACAGGTTACACAGGCTTAAGAGAGATGCATCAAATTAGGCAGCCATCCTTCTTCTTGCTTTGTATCCAGGGCCCTTTTCGCACTGAGGCTTCTAGCGCAAGCGGGGGAGGCCGGCAAGCGCAAGAAGGTTCCTCTGGGAGGCTGCTGCTTCCCCCTCCTTCCTTCCGCAGGTGAAGGAACGAGCGGGGAAGCGGCACCGAAGGAGGCTTGCCGCGCAAGCCGCCCTCCCCTCGGTGCGAAGCGGGAGACCTCGCGCCGGATTCCCCCCCGCGCGCGCGCGCGAAGCGGGCGTCGCCGCGCCGGATTCCTCCCCCGCGCGCGCCGGATTCCCCCCCGCGCGCCGGATTCCTCCCCCCACACGCCGGATTCCTCCCCCTCCTGCGCGTCGGATTCCCCCCCGCGTGCTGGATTCCCCCCTGCGCGTGAAGCGGGCGGCGTTGCGACCCCCTGCACGCGCGCGCGTGTGCGCGCGAAGCGGGCGTCGTGTCCATCGCGCTAGCTCCCCACCCCGCTCCTTCCTTCCGCAGGGGCGGAAGGAAGGAAGCGCGATCCGGCCGGCTCCCGGAGGCTCCGCACGAAAGGTAAGTGCGGGTGGGCGCCAGGAGCGTTGCGCGAGCGCGGGGTGATTTTCGCTTGGATGCGAAAATCAAAAAACCCACGCTCAAGCCGCTTCAGCCCCGTGAGCCGGGCGGAAGTGGGAGTGCGTCGTGCGGAGCGACGCTCCCACTCCCGCGAGGCTCACAGGGTTGTCGCGCGAGCAAAGGCCCGTGCGAAAAGGGCCCAGATCTACTATATGAAAGTCAAAGTGTGTCTGTGAGTTTGTTTGTCTGCATCAGGCAGGTGAAGACCTCATATGATTGGTTGTGTGAGATGAGAACACCTCATATGATTGGCTGGCTATGAAGATTCTATGGAATTCTGGGGTTGGCAGTTCAGGGAGGGGCCTTTAGAATTCTTAGCCAGAGAACTCTTGGCCCTAGGCGGTTCCTATGGAAACGAGGCCTAAAGTAGATTGTATGGGTTCCATATGTGAGTTCAAATTCAAAACAAAAAATGTTTCCAGAAAAACATAAAGTCATTGCATAAGTTCAACAGAATCTCCTATGGCCAGTTATATGTCATGTGTTCTAGAGTGGGTTCCCCCAAACCAGTTGTTTATATTTACTCCAACTGGAAAAACACAAAATTTGGTTTATAAAGAAGTCTTACAATGAACATGTACTTTGTTAATATTAAACTTTTCCCCCAGAAATGTAATTCTGATGAACAGTTATAAGTTTCTGAATGAGTACTTAAGAGGAAAAAAATGTCTTCTTTGCTTGGTTAAAAATCTACTTTTCATCCTTTCCTATGGAGCCTTTTTAAAAAAATTGTAAAGGTACCTTAAGATATTTCTAACAAGTATTACCTATGAATAGGGAGGAGCCTTTAGATTTCTTAGCAAGAGAGCTCAGAATAGGCTGGTAGCTACAGAAATAAGGGCCATTTCCGCACTAGACTGTTATAACGCTATTATTCTACTTTCAACATCCTATGGAATCCTGGGGTTTGCAGTTTAGGCTTTTGAGGCCCCTCCCTAAACTGCAAACCCCAGGATTCCATAGGATGTTGAAAGTGGAATAATAGCACTATAACAATCTAGTGCGGAAATGCCCAAGGCCTAGCAGCAAAGGGGAGGGCAGTTCATTTCCCTCAGGAACTCAACTTCTGTATATTAATTACAGTTAATTACAAGTATTACCTATAAGAAAATAAAATCCTGGCCAATACTAAGGAATAGTTACACATACTGGACATACAGGATCTGAAATCTGTGTATTTCAATCGCATCTAATTCCTAAGGTATTTCTAACAAGTATTACCTATGAGAAAAACAGTTTGGGGGAATTAGAGACACAGAATCTCAAATCTTTCTAAAGAGTATTGCCTATGAGAAAATAAAATCCCAGGCAACGCAATGTATGTTAATAACATAACATAATGGATTGGGGAATATGGGGAAAAGTTACAGGTACTGGATGAAAAAGTTTGGGGGAATTAGAGACACAGGATCTCAAATCTTTCTAACAAGTATTACCTATGAGAAAATAAAATCCCGGGCAACCCCGGGTAAATATGCTAGTTGTATATAAAATCAGAGCATCATAGAGATGAAGTACCCCAAAGTTTATCTAGACTTTTCACTGTGAAGACAGGAAATCAACAGCTAAAGAATCCCTGACAGACGAACATTCCACTACTGATTTAAAAAATTCAGCAGAAGACAGGCCATCACCTTCCAAGGGATACATTTTCCAGTGTTGAACAGTTCTTACCATCAGGGAGTTCTTCCTAAGGTTTAGCTAAAATCTCATTTCTTGTAATTTGAACACATTGGTTTGGATCCTACCATTTAGAGCAGCAGAAAACAAGGTTGCTCTATCTTTCACATGATTATCCTTCAAATATTTGAAATTCATTCTCATCTCACCTCCCGGTCATCCTTTGCGCAGATGATTGTGGAATCCATTTAACTCTTTCAGCCATTCTCCATAGGCATCGCCTGTCCTAGAAGATTACATTCCTTTAAGATTTTGCTTGTAGTCTGCAATGAACTACTGTGAATAAGAGACCATAGATGAACAACTTGGCTTGGCTCCATTCTACAGAATCTTGAGAATTATTGTTTCATGGTGAATTCGTAATTTTCTGCCAGAGAGCACTAGTGCCTCACCAAACGACAAAACCCAGAATCTGTGGCAGTGATGAAACAAGTGAAACTACTGCATTGATGGTGGAGAACTCAAAGCAAGTCTGACTAAAAAAGGGCTAGAGCCCATTGGTAAGTTTATATGTCATGCTGGTGACAACAGCAAAGAAATTATACTTGTCTGCCATCATTGTTTCTGCACAGCGTCATCCAGTAGAGCTATATTAGTAGTTAGGGACCTGTTACACTCTGCTCCACTAAAAGAAAACACTTGCCTGCTATGCAGAATTGGCAAGACATTTTGCAAACAAACTTGCTTGGATCTACTCTAACTTGAATGCTGTAGCTGCGAAAAGTACAGTGGATGTAACCTTTCTCTCTTGTATTTTTGGATTGTTATTGTGTGCCTTCAAGTTGTTTCTGACTTACACCAACTATAAAATTAACCTGTTATGGGATTTATTTTGGTAGGGGGAATTTAAATTCTTACAGCCTGAAGATGTGGGCAGGAGCCTTGGAGAGGTGAAAGCAACTACATGTCTACTGGATTCTTGTCATTCCTGAAAGCAGTCAGAGTGGGACTAGCTGACTGGGTAAGGGGAGTGGTGAATGGATCACTGCAGCAAGGCAGCTTTCCATCCTATCTAAAAGAGGCCAAGGTGAAGGCATGACTAAAAAAGCCTTCCTGAACCTCAACATGCTAGAGAATTACAGGCCACTCTCCAACATCCCTTTCCTGAGCAAAGTCCTAGAGTTTGTGGTACTCTCAGCTCTTGGGATTCTTGGAGGAAAGGACTTTTTCTAGATCTATTTCAATCTGGCTTCAGAACTGCCTATGGGACAGAGATGGCTTTGGTTATTTTGGACAAGGATCTGGACAGGAGAAGTATGTCCCTGTTTGTTCCATTGGACCACTCATTGGCTTTTGATACCATTGACCATTGTATCCTTCTGGACCACTTCTCTGGGATGGGCAGTGGAGGCACTGTTCTACAGTGCTTTTAATCCTTCCTGGAGGGACAAAACTTAGAAGGTGGTCCTGGGAGATGCTAGTTCAATGACTGTTCAATGCCATTGGCCTGTGGGGTGCCTCAGGGCTCAATTCTGAAACTTCTGGAGAAGATTCTGAAGTTTTGAGGTTCAATGGGACAAATATGCAGATGATCCCAAACTTTATATCTCCTTCCTATCTGATTCCAAAGAAGCTGTTTCAGGAATGAATTGGATGAAGGCACGCAAAATGAAACTTAATCTATACAAGACAGAGCTGTTCCTGGCCAGTTGAAAGGGAGATCATAGAATAGGGATTCAGCTGGTGCTGTATGGGGTTAGATTCCTCCTGAAATCTCTGGCTCACATTTTGGGTATACTCCTGGACTCAACTCGGAGATCAGATGCTCAGGTTTCAGGGGTGGCCAGGAGTGTTTGTACAGTTAAAACTAGTATGCCAGCAGCACCTGTTCTTTGAGAGGTCAGATCTGGTTATGGTAATACATGCTTTGATTATATCCCAGCTTGGATTAATGTAACACACTCTAAATGGGACTGGCCTTTGCAAACTGTTCAGAAACCTCAGTGGATCCAAAATGTGGCCATAATACTAACTGGGGCCAGTCACAAGGAGCATATAATTCCCTTGTTGAAACAGCTTCACTGACTACTGATTTATTTCTGGGCACAATTGAAAATGCTGGTCATGTCCTATAGAACCTTATATTGCTAAGATCAAGTCTATCTGAAAGATCACATTTCCACAAGGGAAGGCTTTCTCTTAGCTCCATGATTCTCACAAGCATGGTAGTGAGGACATGGAAAAGAACCCTCTCAGTGACTGCGTTTAGGCTGTGGAATGTCAGTCAGCTGATAGTCACATGGATTTTTATCAACCTGTTCATACCAATCCAACTTTGTTAGGCCATTATAGATGTGGCAGGTGTTTTGTTTGCTGCCAAAGCCTGGACACTAAACAGTGTTTTCATCCTGTTACTCAGGTGGTATATACACTAAGGTTCTTTTCAACCTATCAGATCTTAGGTGTTGTTTATATAATTATTTGCCCCGTATTAAGATGTATGTTGGGCAAGCATCTAAGTGTTTAAAGGCAAAACTAATTAAGCATAAGAGTGAAATAAGAACTGGGGCACAAGATACACCATTATATGAACACTTCTTCAATAGGAAACATTGGATGACTTCCTTTAAATTTTGTGTTTTAGAAGCATCACAAATTCATCTTGGTCTTAATTTTAGTAATGATCTTTTAAGGAGAGAAGCTTTGGGGCTTTTAGGTTAGGAACTATTACTCCATATGATCTTAATGAACAATTAAACCTCAGCTGTTTCTTGTGGGACTCTCTGCCAAACTCCCTCAGCATTTGGACTATTTAAATTCTCAGTTGACATTATACTCACGCAGCATTCAAAGGACACTGTTCTCATTGTGTGTATGTTTCTGTTTTGTAAAAGTAACTATTATATTTATTAATTTTGCATTAACAAAATTGCCTGATTCATCTTCCACAGATATCTCATTATATGCTTTTGAGCAAAGTAGTGGCATTAATAACAACTGAAGAAGTTTTCATAAAATGTTTTGATATTCCCAGGCTACTTGTCTTGTATTTGTCTATGAATGTATATGGACTATGAGAGAAAGTAACAATATAATCTTTGCTTGCCTTTACGTTCATTACCTGATAATGAAACTGTATACAGGTTAGCAACTTGCTCTCTGCATGTTTTTTGGGACTGCTTATATTGTTTATGAACATCAATGGACAATGAGACTTTAAACTGAGTAGCAGCAAATTCTTTACAAACACCTCCTGATAATGAGTTTAGAAACTGGGCAGCTACTCACTCTTTGGATGTTTATTGTGCCTCCATCCCAAACAACTGGTGAATTAAGGGAATGAATAAAAATTACACTGACTGTTTTACAGAATTTGTTTACTTTTAAAATTTATCTTTATTAACAAAAAGCAAAATCTATAACAATAACAAGAATAACAAAAACAATAATACATAAAACATAAAGCATAATGTGATACATAACATAATACAACAAACATAATACCTATTGCTAGATAATATATCTACAAAAAATAACACAACAATATTATAATGCATAGACTTCCCCTTTGATGAGGTTATAGCCTTACTCAATTGTTATGAGAAATATCATTGCTATAGTTTGAAAAAGAGAAGAGATTAAGATTTAGTAACAGAGAAACTACATACCATTCCCTCTTATCGAAATTGTCATCAACCATGATTGCTATTATAGAGCAATATGTTTTCTTCCCTCTTCACTCAAAGTTAAACATCCAGGAATCTCGTACAAGACATTATATAACGTACATAACATTATCACATTAAATCATTATGTGGGGGTACTTGTGTCATACTGAGTTCCCCCTTCAGCCAAGTCTAGATAATGGGAAGCCCCATTATCACAACTTGGTCGACACAAAATTTAGGTTCATTTCCCCTCATTTGATTGATAAAAAATTAACTTCAAATTGGGATGCAAGAGAATTAGTAGTCAAGTCCATTTACATTGCTGATTTTAGTTTGTAAGAACTCCTTAAGCTGTTCTCAAACTTTACAGCATTTGCTGTTGGCCTCTAACATAAATATGAGTTTGTCCGTTTCTATTCTCTCCATTAGAAACTGGGATAGTACCCTTTCTCCAATGTCTGGCAAGAACTATTCTAGCCACCATACACACATGCCATACCAGTATTCTGATCCCACCCTCTGTCTTACTATCAAATTTAAGGATACTAAATAAAAAAAGTCCAGGCACTAAATCAATTTTTATCTTCAAAAATTTGTGTAGTTCTGGCCGAATCATGATCTAATTTTTTTTAACTCTATCACAGTCCCACCAGAATTTATTGTTATTATTACTGTCTTTGTTTATGGTTCCTGTAACTTAGATACTATCTGTTAACTGCATTGTAAAAAAATCTGAAAATATTACATTCTCTGCTAACTAGAACAATTTATTTATTTGGTGTAAATACATATTAACAGTAATAGATAACTCTGTTTCACAACGTTGTGATTGTTACCTATATGCAATTATATATAACCATAGGATATACACAAGGTTTACAGGTATACTACATTTTCAGTTATCTTTTATTCCAAGTGACTACTTATAGTCAGCTGATAATCCCATGGGAGGCTAGGCTATCCTTTCACTGCCAGCTTTTTTTTAATGTTCAAACATGCTTTTTGTTCAAACAGGCATTTAATGAGTAACTGTTTGTAGGGAACCTTTTTGGGGTGTGTGAGCTCTATTTTTATCTACATCATGTTTTTAATGTTTTATGTACTTTTTAGAAATTTAGTGGTTTTAATATGCTAATTTTTAATTGTGTTATACATTTTATTGTCAGATTTTTGCCTGATCTTGTTTTAGCTTGGTGAGCTACCTTGGGTCCCACTTTAGGAGAAAGTGGCATATAAATTGAATGAATCATAGAATCATAGAGTTGGAAGAGATCACAGGGGCCATCCAGTCCAACCCTCTGCTGTGCAGGAACCCACATCAAAGCACTCCCATCAGATGGCCATCCAGCCTCTGCTTAAAAACCTCCAAAGAAGGAGACTCCACCACACTCTGAGGGAGCATATTCCATTGCCGAACAGCAGCTCTGACTGTCAGGAAGCTCTTCCTGAGGTTTAGGTGGAATCTCTTTTCCTGTAGCTTGAATACATTGCTCCTTATCCTAGTTTCTAGAGCAGTGGAAAACAAGCCCATTCCCTCTTATATGATAGCCTTTCAAATGTTTGAATGAATGAATATTTCTCCCAGTACAGGATCCAAGGAGGCCTACATATTAAAACAAAATACAGATAAAACCTATTGGTACCCATGCTGATGTCATTTCAAAGCCAAGTCAAAACATGGCTTAGGAGCAGCCAAATGCTGTGTCCTTACCAAACACACCTGTGATGGTGGAGGGGTGGAGACAAAGCCCTCTGGGAAGAAAACAAAAATGGAGAGAGAAAACAGCCAGGAAGAAACAACCCAAAACTTTCCTGTTAACTTCTGAGACACTCTCCAAGTTTGTGACTATTGCCACCATGTGAAGGAAAGTAGAGGTTTATTCTCCCACTCAGTGCTGACTTCTGCCCTCGAATAGGAGATGGGAATTTGCCCTTGCCCTTGGAAACCTTGCTGCCACCACCTACTGATTTTAACTCCCTTTCTTGTGACTCAGTAGGAAGCCACTAGGGAAAAGAATCTCTAAGCTTAGAGCCCCCTTCTTTCTCCACCCTCTGTGGAAGAGAGGAATTCTATCTGCGGATGTAGTCAGCAAAGACATGTGGAGAAAGAGGGTGAGCAAGGATATCTTTTTTTTAATTCTAAACAGGCAATACAATGATAAAAAAAGTATATTATTCATGGAGGCTACTTTCTCTAGGCATTACTTAGTCGTTACAAGTTACAAGCCTCAGTCATTTCAGCCAGAGTTTAAAAGAACAAAACCCCCTAATGCAACTAGCTAAGAACATACCTATCTACTCACATTGTTATCAGATGCTGGGATGATGTGGTGGGGAAGAAGAAGCCAGAAGACCAGGCGTAGTGTGCCCAGCCTACCACCAGCTCTCTGTCTCTCATGGATGGTCCTCTCTCTCTCTCTCTCTGACCCTTCCTGGTGGTCCCTCTGGCCTTTTTAAAACTCTTGACCAAAGCATCTCGAAGCTTCTCACCTTTTCTCCTATCTGCTCTTGCTGACTGGGCAATTGATTCTCATGATCTCTGATGTCCTGTGTGATGCTGAGTCCCCAATAAATGTAACCTAAACCCAACCCCTCATTAACCCCTTGTTTACCTGGAGTGAGAACTATCCCCCCTTCAGCTGTGTTGCCTAGATAATGGGAAGAGGCCATTATCACACCTCCCCATAAGATTTTAAAAGTCAGATGGGCTTATAGAGGGAAATAGTCTTTCAGATAGTCTGGACCCAAGCCACGCAGAGCTTTAATAACCAGTGTTTTGAATTCTGCCTGGAAACAGACTGGTAGCCAATGAAGTTGTTGCAACATGGGAGTTGTGTGTTCACTGTAATTGCTCCTGGTCAGTAGTGTGGCTGCAGTGAAGATACTGTTCCAGTTATTTGCTTGGAAAACAGATATAATAGATGCATCTGTTACTTTTCATAAAAAGAAATTTAAATTCTATGCAGGTTAACAGAAGTCCAGATATGGAAACTTACAGATGGCATTTATAGCTCTCTACACTCATCAGGCTATAAAAAGTGTGCCAGCACAGTGACAGTATTTAATTTATAAATCAAAATATTTACTCTCCGTAATGATATCTTTCTTCAGAACTCAAGATTAGCTTCTATCTTGTCATCCATTCAGGTGGGAACACAGCCAATTCTCAGATTAAAAAAAAAAATTGTACAACCTCATTTGTTTCAATAGACTGAGAAGAGACAGGAGTATTTATAACAATAAATGGAAGTATTTTTCTGCTTAAGGTTGTATTGATTTGAGCCAGCACAATGGATATCGGGAGAAATTAAACAACAGTAGTTGGGGATAACACACAATGGGGGTATCAAGTCACAAGCCATTAAACATATGTCTTGAATAAATACTAGGTTATTATTAACAATGAATGGAGAGAATTCAGTAAGTCATATTGGGTATTAAGAAAGGGTGGCAATAATAGATTGGAGCAAACACATGTTATATTTCTTTTTTATTTATTTATCATTTATATATATATATATATATGAAACATAGAAACGTTAAAAAAACCCAATCATTCGTTCATGTTTATAAATAAAATTCATTGCATCTTCTTAACCTTCCATCGTTTTGACCTAAAATATAGTATATTCAATTGTTTCTATTTATAAATGTACTTCTATTACATCGTTAAGAGTTTACTCCAGATCCTAGACAGGTAAATCACACAATAATAACTAACATACATTTTGGTTCTAAAGTGTTTCCCCCTCTGTCATGTGAACTATAACAACACATAATTTAACTCCCCCAGATCTTGTTAACTAGTAAATCTCCCCTTCTACATTTTTTTCTATTTGCTCATTGTATCATTGGTTTGCTTAATTTTTTCATTGGAGATAGATATCAATAGGGTCCCATTCTTTATTTATGTTCTCTTCTGTTGACTTCTTCAATTTTTGGGATAATATATCCACTACATCTCCACCAAACTATAAAACCATTGTTCAGTTTTGGGGGCATCTTCATTTTTCCATAGTATAGCATATTATAGCCTTGCAGTTGTTACCATATAGAGTAAAATTCTCCAATATTTCCTAGTCATCTGACTGTCTATTTCATTTAACATATTTAGTAAATAGATTTTTTTTTTGTTATATTTCTGTATTTCAGGCAAGCTCTTGATACTAGTGGTATTTGTTAACAAACTTCAGAATACATCAAGAAGAGCCCAGTTTTCAATGGATTATAATTAAGGATGCCATCTTATGTACTCGGGATTAGAAATATATCGTGCTGAAATCAATGGGACTTACTTTTGAGGAAATGGACTTCATAGTTAGATGGTGTGTGAAATGTGGAAATTCACATCTAAAGCAGGCAGATGGGAAACATAGGTTCTAAGCATCACAATGCAAAACCACAGCAAATGACTGGAAGACCTGCCCAGAAGCTTACAAAGTTTCTTTTAAGAGTACAGATATACCTTAGTAACTGAAGTAAATGTGTTTCTGGATGTTACTTCTTTAATAGAAAATGCAGCACCAGAGGCAGAAATGAAATGGGAGAGGTTCCTGTGCCACAAAAAAGAAGAGCAGTTCAATGAGTTTCAGAAAGCTGGTTCTCCAAAATTAATAATATGCATACAAGAAATGAAAGAAGGCCAACTAAGCCTTGCCCAAGTTGACAAAAACATCTTGAACCTTCTAGAGACCACCTGAAAGCTTTTTTCAAAATGCATCTAGAGATGATTTTTTTTCTTCCACCAGGCTTAGCTTTCCTCATGATTTCCATTTTGGTGGCCAAAGATACAGGCCTGCGGTGGTGCTGGTGCTGGTTCTTCTTCTCCCACTTCTTCTCCGCCTCCGCCTCCTCCTCCGCCTCCTCCTCCTCCTCCTCCTTCTTCTTTTTCCTCCTCCTCTTCTTCATGATGGGGGTAAGGCAGACTTACTTGCATTCCTCCTTTCTCTCTGTTTTGCTGTTCACATACACATTGTAAGAGATTTGGGAGGTAGCTGCTGCTTACCTTGCTTGTTGTAGGCACACACACACACACCTACAATAGGATTAGCTGCAGCAGAATGTTGCTGTTTCTGCAGACAACCTTGTTGCAACCTGGCTTCTAAAACCTGTATTTTCCAGCCACCCTTCTTCATCTTTCCAACACCAATGCTGCTTAAAAAAACTTCCAGCTGGACAAACATACAAAAGATATTGTAAAAGGGTGTTTCATTGTCAGGTTTGTTAACTGAGGTATATCTGTGTTAGTTGCCATTTATTTCTGAGGCCCCAAAGGGTACTTAATGGTAGTTACATTATTTTAAAAAAATAACTCTTTGCTTCACTCTCATAGTAAGTAAATAGTTATTTTAGTTACTCAAAGAAAATTGTCTGAACGCTACAAGCAACTGGCTGGTGGCACAAAAATACTCTCCTTCCAACTACCACAGCATGAGACATAGCACAAGACAGCACTTCAGTGTGATTGACTTCCTCCCTAGTTGAAGTCACACTTCTACAACTATAGAAAGTAATTTTAAATATTATAAATGCAGTACAGGTGTGGTTCTCCATACCTATTTCTTCGATTGAGGGTCCCTGCCACTTGTCATCTAGTCTGGATTCTGTCTGGGATCACCTTCATCACCTTCTGGCCTTCTGAATGCCCAGTTAACAAGGGGGTTTAACTAAATATTAAGAGTTAATAGCAACATTTCACTTTAGCATTCCTAAGTAGTGGTATCTCAGGATATTTCCATGGGAAGTGAGCAGCTTCTTTGATAATTTTTAGGCTATTCATTATATATATTAATAGATATGCAAATATATACATTGCCTTTAGGGAGAAACACAAATGTATCAATGTCTGAGTGCTAAGCTTTCAGTCAGTTGCATGAAATTGTATATAAGTCATCATAAATTTATTACTCAGTATTGTTGTGATCATATACGGCCATTAAGATGTTACGCTTTCATAAAATTTTTAATAGAGACTGCTGTTATCTTTCTGTATCCCTTGAACAGGCTTTGTGATAGTTAACAAAGGTGGGAATATGCCTTTTCCAAACTACTGACACAGCCATTTATCTATTGTCAGCATCAGGTTCTTTCTGGTGTCTATTAAGGCATTATACATATATTTCATAAAGGCCTTCACATTTACAGATTTGTCCCTTGTATCATATTCCTAATCATTAATACAACTTAGCCAATTATTCATTCAGGTATACATTGTTATCTGTTGAGGAACTATACATGTCTAAACAGACTTCTGTGAATACACAGGCATTCAAAGGTTGTTCTCCCTGAGCACTGCTAATTCTTAACAGCATCATTTTCATAATTGGACATATATATCTATCTTAGCTTAACTTTACCAGTACCAACATATTCCAGGTTATTATCAGTCTATTAGTTCATCAGGAAGAGCACGGTTGTCACAGACAACAATCTTACTTGCTGGAGACATGGCGGATGGCAGTCTGTTATGGGCTGTATGTTGGTTGTTCTTCTGCCTTCCTGAGCCCACTTGAGAAATCAGCTGTTCCAGTTTGCCCAATGAAATAGGAGGTCTCTAGGGGACCTCGGTTGTATCAACATTCCTCCCTTCCAATCAAATATCTTTATCTAGGACAAGTCATCTAGTGCACTAGCTAGATCCCTTATCTAGTGCACTAGTTAGAAGAGTTATTCCTGATCAATCTACCAAATGTCATCTCCTTTTGAGGCAGGCTTTATCTTATTTGCATTCTAATGGCCTGGCATTTTTCCCAGACAAGACCTGAAGCCAGTTTCTTAATTATTCTTAGTAATTCTCAATGATACAGACATACACTCTCACAGATTTAACCGCTTGTATTAGTTCTTATGCTATATATCTTACTCTCTATAGCTTATACTAGGTTACATTCTGTACTTAGAATCATAGAATCATAGAAATGTAGAGTTGGAAGAGACCACACAGGCCATCCAGTCCAATCCCCTGCCATGCAGGAACACCCTCAAATCAATCCCGACAGATGGCCATCAAGCCTCTGCTTAAAAACCTCCAAGGAAGGAGACTCCACTACACTCCGAGGCAGCAGATTCCATTGCCGGACAGCCCTGACTGTCAGGAAGTTCTTCCTGAGGTTCAGGTGGAATCTCCTTTCCTGCAGCTTGAATCCATTGCTCCTTGTCCTGGTCTCTGGAGCAGCAGAAAACAAGGCCCCTCCTTCCTCTACGTGGCATCCCTTCAAATATTTAAACATGGCTATCATGTCCCCTCTTAACCTCCTCTTCTGCAGACTAAACATACCCAGCTCTCTAAGTCTATCCTCATAGGGCATGGCTTCCAGGTCTCTCACCATTTTGGTCACCCTCCTCTGGACTTGCTCCAGCTTGTCAATATCCTTCTTGAATTGGGGTGCCCAGAACTGGACACAGTATTCAAGATGGGGTCTAACCAAAGCAGAGTACAGTGGTACCAGTACCTCCCTCGATCTAGATACCATACTCCTATTGATGCAGCTGAGAATTGCATTGGCTTTCTTGGCTGCCGCATCACACTGCTGACTCATGTTCAGCTTGTGGTCTATGAAGACTCCTAGATCCCTTTCACACGTACTGCTATCCAGCCACGTGTCCCCCATCCTATATTTCTGTATTCCATTTTTTCTACCTAAGTGTAGGACCTTACATTTCTCTCTGTTGAATTTCATTTTGTTCACCCTGACCCAGCTCTCCAATCTATCCAGGTCATTTTGAATTTTGATCCTGTCCTCTGGCGTATTAGCAACCCCTCCCAATTTGGTGTCATCTGCAAATTTGATGAGCATGCCCTCTATTCCTTCATCCAAGTCATTGATAAAAATATTGAACAGCACTGGGCCTAGGACAGAACCCTGTGGCACCCCACTAGTCACTTCTCTCCAGGATGAAAAGCAGCCATTCGTGATCACCCTTTGGGTTTGGTCGGTCAACCAATTACAAATCCAAATAACAGTAGCCCTGTCCAGCCCACATTTTACTAGTTTCTTTGCAAGAATGTCATGGGGAACTTTGTTGAAGGCCTTCCTGAAATCAAGGTATGCTACATCCACAGCATTCCCTTCATCTATCAAGCTAGTAACTCTATCATAAAAAGAGATAAGATTAGTCTGGCATGACTTATTTTTGAGAAATCCATGTTGACTTCTCGTGATTACCGCCTTGCTTTCTAAATGATTAGAAACTGACTGCTTAATGATCTGCTCCAGGATCTTTCCGGGTACTGATGTCAGGCTGACTGGGCGATAATTATTTGGGTCCTCTTTTTTTCCCTTCTTGAAGATGGGGATAACATTTGCTCTCTTCCAGTCTGCTGGAACTTCTCCTGTCCTCCAAGATTTCTCAAAAATTATAGCAAGCGGTTCCGAAATGACCTCAGCCAGCTCTTTTAATATCCTAGGATGCAATTCATCTGGCCCTGGAGACTTGAATTCATCCAATGTGGCCAGGTATTCCTGTACCACCTCTCTACTTATTATGTGCCTCATTTCCTCTGCTTCCTCCCCTGCTCCCCAACCGCCAGGTTGAGTGCTTGTATCCTTCTGGGAAAAAACTGAGGCAAAGAAGGTGTTAAGTAGTTCTGCCTTTTCTCTCCCCCCTGTGAGTAGTTCGCCATCTTCTCTGCGCAGCGACCCTACTGTCTCCTTCTTTTTTCTTTTGCTGTGGACATATTTAAAAAAGCCCTTTTTATTGTTTTTAATGTCTCTGGCCAGCCTAAGTTTGTTCTGTGCTTTAGCCTTTCTGACTTCCTCCCTACATCTCCTAGCTACTTGCTTAAATTCTTCTTTGGTGGTTTCCCCCTTCTTCCATTTCCTATACATGTTTCTCTTAACTCTTAGCTCAGCTGAGAGTTCCTTAGTCAACCATTCTGGTTTCTTCAGATGCCTTCCATTTTTCCTCCTTATTGGCACAGTTTTAGACTGTGCCTTCAGTATCTCCTTTTTAAGGAACTCCCATGCCTCCTGAACTCCTTTCCCTTTCACTATTCCTGACCACAGAATTCCAGCCAGCAGTTCCCTAAGTTTACAGAAGTCCGCTTTTTTAAAATCTAAGATGAGTGTCTGGCTACACTTATCTTCTCCTTCCCACTGAATGCTAAATTCCAACAGGGCATGGTCACTCCCCCCTAAAGATCCAACCACTTCTACCTCATTCACAAGGTCATCCCTGTTGGTCAAGACCAGATCTAGAATATTTGATCCCCTTGTGGCCTCTTCCACTTTCTGGACCATGAAGTTGTCTGCAAGACAAGCAAGAAACTTGCTGGACCTTGCTGTCTTGGCAGAGTTTGACTGCCAGCATATATCCGGGTAATTGAAATCTCCTATTATCACTGTATCTCTCCTTTTTGAATGTGCAGTCATTTGGTTGAGGAAGGCGTCATCCAAGTCCTCAGCCTGGGTCGGAGGTCTGTAGTAAATCCCCACCAGAATATCCCTATTGTTTCTCGCTGCCTTAATTCTTACCCAAATGCTCTCGACCTGGCTTTCTGGGTTTAAGTCCTGGATCTCTTCACAGGTGAAAACATCCTTGACATACAAGGCTACTCCTCCTCCTTTCTTGTTTGGTCTGTTTTTACAAAATAGGCTATACCCCTCTATTCCTATATTCCAATCATGAGACTCATCCCACCAGGTCTCAGTGATGCCTATCAAATCGTATTTATTTTCTTGTACTAGGAGTACAAGCTCATCCTGCTTGTTTCCCATACTCCTTGCATTAGTGTAGAGACACTTAAGTCCCTGGGCCCTTCCTGCAAGTCCTGTACTATTGTTTCTACTCCTCCCACCATTGGCCGCTTGTACTACTTGTCCAGTATCATTTGGGCCTTTTCCCCCTGTGTTCTCTGAGTCCTTGCCCTGAATAATATTGTCTCCCTCCCCAGTGGAACTTTATAGGTATATTATCAGGCTACAAAATTGGCATCTAAATAATCTGGCCTGTAACCACATAAAGGATGACATTATCACTCATTAAATTACAATCATATTATATAGTCATACCTTCATACTGAAAAAGAAAATTACAAATAAGTAACTATTTATAACTTATTAGTTCATTGTTTTGGGCCTGTCACTCAGACTTGAAATGATCTCCATTTTGAAGCAACCTAAATCAGAACAATCTGAAGCTACCTGAAGCTACTTGAATATTTTATCCCTGAGTTCATATCATTTAAGAGGTTTGTGACTTCAAACCAGCCGCAAACATTCTGCTGCCTGAATGAAACAGCAATTGGTCTGCCTTCACCAGTACTTGTTAAGGTGCATAGTACAAAAGGATGGCCAAGTTTTTTCAGCACCTGAGGCCAAGTATTGCACAAGCAACTCTCTCTGACAGTAAAAATAGAGTAATATCAAATTAAATAGTTCATAGATTTACTGCCTTTTCATTATAACCCAAAACAGTTTTTGAGGTGGCCCCATTTTGTCTAATGCTAGAGGTGGCTCTACTTTAATATTAAATACAGCTTAAAGATTTATAGAAATCTTGGCAGGCCTACAATTTGGGAAAGACCTATCTTAATTTATAATTTAAAGGTCGAATGTGGCATTAAAGGAATTGAATGCACGTTCCTTATAATCAACCTGTTTGATTCCCACAAATGGATATTTACAAAGATACATCCTTCAACAATCAGATTAGCAGATCAAGCCCACCTTCCAGTGACCAGTCACAAAACAATGTACATTAAATACAGGATATGTAGGTGAGGATAATCATGTACTATGACAAACAAACATCTTTGGGAACTGCAGTGAGCACCTCAAGAAGAAGAAAAGAAAAAAAAAACCCATGTGAAATATATAATCTAGTTTTACCTTCAGGTTAAAAGATCCTTATTATAGCTCTTTGGTTTGTATACTAGCTTATGTCTGACAGAGAAAACTTTATTGATAAGGATATGTATTGAAGCCCAGAAAGGCTGTGGCTAATTTTGGTGATTAAAATCATGTGAGGGATCTTTATGTAATGATTTTTTTAAAAAGTTGTGATATTTCCAAACTGATCAATTATATAAAAATATTATTTTATTTGTTATAAAATTCAAGCCAAAGTAATCTAACATCTTATGAGTAAGAGGCATTACAATTTGTGACATTTTCCATCACGTTCATTTTTATAAGTACATTTATCTAGAAAGCAATAACATAGAGAGATTTGAGAGTGAAATATATTTATTTCCTCTAGAGTATTGTTAACTGAATATCCTTGGCGCTTGCTGGTTGCTTCCCAGAGGTGAGATACAATTTCATCTGCACTTTCAACATTCAAATGCAATTCCCCTTTCCCAAAGACTAGACATTTGATTAGCTCATAAAACTGCATAATAGGCTGATACATAGCAGTTTTTAAAAATACTCAGAAAATTCACCAAGCTTTAAGGGAGTCCCAGAGTTTGCCTAGCACAAAAGAGTCAACTGGGAGGAAATGAAGGTAAATATTTCTGATGAAATAATATTAATGTGCTATACAAGTTTTGAAAAAAATATAATGAAACTCTGCTCTCATATTCCTTGTTGTTGTTCTTGTGTGCCTTCAAGTTATTTCCAACTTATGATACCTTTAAGGTGAAACCTATCATGAGGTTTTCCTCATAAAATTTGTTCAGAGGAGATTTGCCTTTTCCTTCCTCTGCGGCTGTGAGAGTCTGACTTGCCCAAAGCTACCCAGTGGGTTTCCGTGGCCAAGTATGAATTCAAATGCTGGTCTCTAGAGTTGTACTCCAACACTCAAACTACTATATACCATGTTGGCTCTCTCCCTGTGTTCTTAACCTTTCAAGACACATGAATATCCTGCAATGTCTCTCTTGTGTGTAAAGATATCTATTGGGGAAAAGATAGAATATTGGGGCATTATGCCAAAACACATCTATAAGAATTGGAAACTATTTCAGTGCAGATTTCTTTCAAAAGATCACAGAAGCTCCTATATATTTATTTTTCCCTGGAGAAATTTACCGGTAATCCAATAAAGAAGATACTGCAACTTGAAGCTTATGCTAGTCTCCCAGGAGATATGAAACCACTGCTATGGTCATGCTGCTGTTGTCTGCATAATGGGCCAAAATTATTTTAGCACAGTCTTCTCTGTATGTATCTTTCTTGTGAATGTTCAGGTCAAATGAATTCACTGTTTTCAATATTAGTTTTTGGTGTTGCAAACTAACTGGTGCCCTTTAGTTTATAGAAACCTTCCAAATATTTACTTTGACTGCCCATGCAGTGTAACTGGGACCGACATTAGTATCTAAATTGTGAGGCTGCCATGATGACATCCTGCTGCCAGAAAGAAATGGAATGACTCAAATTCTGGATGTGATGAATGGTTGACCAACAAAAGGAGTGGCTGACCAACAACCACTTGCATGAGACAAGTGGCTGTCAAACAACAATGGACATATGGCAAAAGGGTTGCCTTCTCCCTCAAGTACCATAGTGTTCAGAAGAGTATTCATGAAAATATTATTCTATAAAGAATTCTTGAAAACAGGATGCTTCCTTGGGGAAAGTGCAAATGGCATCAAGAGGCTCCAGGGCGGTAGCCATTTGTAAGAACATTCTCAAAGCCTCTCTAGCTATGAAGGATTCTGCACAGAAATATCTGCTAACCCATTTTCAGAAGGAGTGTATAATTTTAGGAACCAGCAACACAAAGGAAACAGACTGACTAATTCTAGACTGGGGCAGGCAAAGTATGGCTCATACATTTCACACCTCTGCTACAGACTCAGCTCCAGGACAAATTACATTATCTTGTAATCTTACAAAGCTAGTGATGAAATGACATGCTCCCTAAATTGTTATCACCCTTGGTACAAACCAGGTGAACATTTCAGGTTTATCAAACCATTTATTAAGATACTATGACGAGTATCTTGACTACTATGACTAGTAGATCATTGTTGTTGTTATGTGCCTTTAAGTTGACTCTATCCTATGGTTTTCTTGGCAGTGTTCATTCAGAGGAAGTT
Source organism: Ctenosaura bakeri (assembly GCA_948474755.1). NCBI lineage: Eukaryota > Metazoa > Chordata > Lepidosauria > Squamata > Iguanidae > Ctenosaura > Ctenosaura bakeri. Next base: position 656,456 of record CAOLHI010000240.1, on the reverse strand, counting down.
TGCCATTGCCTGCGCCTAGGGCTGACAGAATGTGACTTGCTCAAGATCACCCAGTTTCCATGGTTGAGTTTGAATTCATCCTTTGGTTTCCTAGAGTCCTAGTCAAACATTTAAAACACAACACTATGCTTAATCTACCTATATTGTGTACTAGGTAATGATTGAAACAGGGTATGTGTGATTTATTGTGCTCAGCAACATTGCTATGTGACTAGACAGAAATTGCAGAATTGGCAGTACTGGAACTTGCCTAAATCTCTTGTTTTGCTTCAGTAATTTATTGGCTAGTTGCCAAGACATTTGAAATCAAGTTTTATGCCTGCAGTTTAACTTAAATGCAAAAAGGTGTTTTTCTTTATTGTTTCAGTGGAAAGTATCTTTAAGTTTCCTGAAGCAATATGCAGTTTGCAGTCTCAGTCCTATTGGTTAATTAGAATAAAATAAACCCACTGAGTTCACAAAGTTCAGTTGTAAGTAAACATGCAGGCAAATTCTGTTGATTCAACTGGCTTATTGAATTCAGTTAACAATGAAATTCAGGTCTGGGTTTCCCCCTGGTTATAGTGTTCGGATAGCAATTGTTATCTGAACACCAAATGAAGTACATTAAACAGAATGAAGTAGACTAAGCAAAATAGAATTCACTCAACACAATCTGTTAACTTTTGGCTGCAAAGCAATTTACATGTCATAAGTAATAATAAGGTGTTCACTTCTAGTATAGAGATACTAGGCAAAATTAAAAGCAGGAGAGAATAAAATAATAATGGCTGGCACTCTTTGTGAGGAATAAAGCATTTGAGTGAAATAAAGACAGCTGCCAGAAAGTATTTACCAAATCTTTCTGGTTAAAGAGCTGTAGTTCTCTCATTTAAAATTTAAACCATTGTAATTTAACCTGTTACCATATAATTTCATCCATGCCTTATTGTCTAGCTAGGTGACTATAATGCATTTTTCTCCTTTGAAAGTTGCTATAATGAATTATATTAAAAAACTAATCATAGTTGGCATGTTCCATAGAAGGAGAATGTAGTTGTATGCCTTTTAAAAAGTTAGTTTGTCAAAATCACATTACACATTATGGAACATGCCAACCATGGCACTGGAAGGTCAGGTGCAGCAGCTAGCGGGGGGTGGGGGGAGAATTCAGGACCAAAAGTCCAGGAGCTCCAGCAGCAGCTGGCAGAACCATCCCCTGCCACCAAAGGGGAGACAGGCGAATGGGAGAGGCTGGAAGAGAAAGTCTAAGCAGCAGCTCCAGCAGAAACTGCAGGCAGAGCAAGTGAAGGAGGCTTCCTAACACCAAAAAGCTCTGGCTAAGCTTCAGGCAAGTTAGGGGAGGCTACGCAGCAGCAGAATCGAGGGCTGGCTCTGTAAAGCGGCTGGCAGGGAAGGAGAAGCAAGCCAGGGCGACTAGCCACAGAAAAGGCTGGCAAGGCAGCGCTGGAAATCCAGCTGCAAAGACCCCACCAATGAGCCCTGTGTGGAGGTCTCTGGCCTCCAGGAAGAGGGAGCCAGAGCCCAGGAGCTGTTAGGGGAAAGAGGGAGCTGGAGGAATTGTGCTTGAAGAACGACTCTAGCAGCGAAGAGCTGAGAGATCTGCAAAAGACTGTCAGCAAGCTGAAAGGGGAGCTGGCTTCTGTGAAGGCACTGAAGGAGAGGGAAGCCAAAACAGGGCGTCCTGGAGGTGGCCAAGACCTAGGAAGCAGAGCTGAAAAGATTGGTTCAGCCGTGACTTCACTACAGACCAGTTTGGTTGGGAAACCTGACTGTATTGGCTCAGCAAACCAAGGTGCCTGAGGCTGGCTGTCAGGTGAGGACTAAGGAGAGGTTTTGTCCATCTTCCCACAGACAGAGACGGGCAGGGGCATGGAGCTGTGACATCCTGGAAGGAGAAGTTGGCAGCAAGAACATGGAGAACACAGGGAAAGGCAGAGTCCTAGGTGCAAGGCAGTCCATTGAGTCCTAGGTGCAAGGCAGTCCATTGTGAGGGGCCCATCAGTTCCCGAGAGAGTGGCAGCTGGTGGAGTCTCTGGCACAACTGCAGAAACTGGCCCAGCCCCAGCAGGTCATGGAGGTGATAGAGCACCTCTTCGAGCTGGGAGGGGGAGGCAATAGAGTGCCTCTCCAGGCTAGATCTGGAAGTGGAGCTGCGTCTGAAGGACTCTTTGACCGAGAAGGCGAAGGAGAAGAAGAAGCGGCAGAGCAGAAGGCCGTGGGACAGCCATGAGAAGCAGCCCCAAAACCCCACACCATATAGGCTCAAACAACAGACCTGCATTTGTCCACAAGCTCATCAAAGATTAAACCATTACTTTAGGAATAATTTGGAAATTACATTGCACCTGCAGACCTCAGAACTTAGAAAAAGTGGAGAGGATGAGTCGGATCCTGAAGACACAGTAGTCCAAATTGTGCCAAGAAACAAGGCTGAAGTGGCCGGATATTCTTTCCATAGCCCCTTTAGGATAAGGCATAGGATAAGGTGCATACCTCACTGAACCATAGGGATGTCCCCTTTTAGCCGAAGTATGAAGCCATTTTGGGTGGATTAAGGAGAGACACAAAAGAATTAGGAAACAAAACTCTACAGGAGGAGGTTAGCACATTAGAAAAAGCTATGAATAAAATAAGGGAGTATATGTTAAAATAGTGACTCCCCTTTCTACAGACACAGGCACACCCCCTTCCAACCAGGAGATATGGGTGAAGGATTGGAAAGGGGAGCCTTTTGGTTCTGGGAGGAGGGACCCTATCAGGTAATAGTGACAACTCCCACTGTAGTGAAGGTGGCAGGGTTGAAGCCTTGGGTGCATTACATTAGGATAAAAAGGCTCACTCTGACTGGACTGTTGCCCCAAACACGGGGCAACCTCTGAAGCTGAGGATTGCCAGAAAGCAGTAAGAAGACTGAAACTAGGCCCTGTTGTGTTCACAATACTGGGAAGCTGAACACCCAGCGCACGGCCAGATCTCCATCTGGAGGGGAAAAGAAGATACGACTAGGCCCTAGTGCAGTGCTACCAGGGATGCACCGCTCTACGTATGGCCAGATCCTGAATGTGGGAGACAATATTATGGGTTGTGGTAGGCACAGGAGGGGCTGGAAGCCTGGCCTACATATTTTACCACTTCAGATGGTGGTTCTACGGGGTTGGAAGATATGTGTATATGGGGATTTTTGGTGCTGATGAGGATGATGCTGAGCAAGGGAGGCTGGGAAGTGAATCAATTTCACCAACTGGTCAATCAGATCCTGAGCACCCTGGATGTCAGTAATTGCTGGGTATGTTCTCATGGGCCAAGCTCAGGAGACTATCCTAATTGTAATGTAACGTTTGAAATCCCTGAATCTCCACAGGCATGCCCAGGAAAGTATCCCAATGTTGACTTCTTCTTTAGTTATAGCAATGGTTTCATTGAATTATATGGGAATAAGGGGGGCTGGTCCTCCTTAAATAAGTTCCAGGAAGAAACCAGCTTTCACAATGGTAAATAGATATATGGTTTGCCTTCTGGGATATATTGGCTTTGTGGAAATTGGGCAGGGAAAGTACTTCCCCTGGTGTGGATTGACACTAGTGCCCTTGGGGGTTTGGCCACTGTGGGTATCACCTTTCACCCAGTGCACCAACCAATGCAGGCATAGGAGAGACAGTTTGGCTGGGCAAGAATGAAAAGAGCTTATGATGAAAGCTACGGGTATGATCCTGACAACATGTATCTGAGAGGTTGGGAGTCATCATGATTCCCATGGCAGGGGAGGCTCTGAATGTAAGACAGATATGTTGCCTGTCAGCCAGTTAGAAATGTTAGCAAATTCAACAGCAAAAGGGCTTAATGGTTTACAACAAGGGGTAGATTCATTGGTCATGGTTGTAGCCCAGCATGAAATAGCTTTAGACTGTCTCCTGGTTTTATATCTGAAAAGGAGCAGATTTAGGGAAAGCAGTAGAAGTAGATAACCCTGGGAGGAGAAGCCAGTGGGGGACAAAAGTGACAAGGGTGCTGATTCTCAGGAAGGAAGAATAGAAGCAGACCTGTTTGTCATAGCCCTGGCCTTGCCCAGAAGATCTCCCCGGTTCTGCTTTTGAGATAAAGTGCTGGTCTTCACAGATATCATTTCAGCTGTGCTGAAAATACTGCACTGAACACTGCAGGCGGACTCCAAAATTATTTTCAGGATACAAAAGAGAAGTATTTCCTGAACAAACGTTTTAAACATTTCCTGGAGTAGAAAGCTTGAATTGTGAGAATGCTGTTTTCTCCTAATCCTGTTTTGTTGCCATGCTCCTGTTTATGGTTGCATCCCAGTGGTACCTGTAAGAGGTTCATTTGCAACCCCATTGCCTCTGTTGGCAGGATAATACAATCTTCTTCAGACTGACTTCTTTTTAATCCTAGTATTTTAATCTGACCAATGTCTTATTAAGTCATGTGTTTTGCATTTAAATTGTTTAAATAGTTTAATTATTGGTAGTTATTTTATTTATTGGACATTATTAGTCACCTTGAATACTTAATCTGGTAAATGGAAAGATGGAGTAGAAATTATTCTAATTAAATTCTGATTTATTATTTTCCATGTCTGCTTCTGCTTCTTCTAGTGACAACTATTTTCTTCTTCTGGAATCATTTAGACACTCTTAGCTAACTGAGGACTCATATTGTGAATGTGGTGACATTGTGAAGCTACGCAGCTCATCAGATTTGATTGCATGATGACACCACTGGGGACAAACAGCTTCATTTGATATCTAGGTAATTCGTCTTGTGTCTGTCATATGTGTGATCCCACTTAAGTAGAAGGAAGTTGCTAAAAATAATACTATAGCTAAACAAATGTAGGTATGTGTCAAATACAACTATGCCAGTGCAAAAAATCAGAGTAAGAGAGAGAAATCAGAACAAGACAAAAATTTTATTGTGCGTTGTTGAAAATTACTGAAATGGGAGGAGACTTTCATGTTGAATATGTTTGCAAAATAACAGCGGTATAATTTGGCTTATCCCTGAATATCTTATATTTCTAAAATTATGGTTGTAGAATATGTCCCATAGCCACATGGATCATACTCATAAACACATGTGATATGGGCTGTTTTATGGAAAATTTGGGTTATGGATACATTTTCTTCTATTTGATTTTTAACACCAGATCATAAAACAATATTCCAGTTAATATTCATGTGGCCAGGAAATCACTAGCTTGCATAATAACATTCACACTAGCTTCCAATAAATGATTTCTTTACATGATTAGTGCATAGCTTATACCTAAAGATGGAGGTATAAATCAAACTAAGGGAGCTCGAAACAGAAGCTCCTCTCATGCAAGTTATGTCCATCATATTCAAGGGAAGCTGAGATATTTCCAAATTTGACTTACCACTTTATTGATCCATAATGGGGATACCAACAAATTCTGCTTATATTCCCATTCGACCATCTCAGAAATTACCTGATGATAGGGCGTAATTAGCAGCAGGTTCCCTTTTCCTGCATCTCTACTCTCTTTGGAGATGTCTCTTTATTTATCTGTCTATCACCTCTGTAGGCCCAAGCACGCTGACAGAGATGTTTACCAACTCTAAAGGTGCTGAAAAGCTTAGGCCATTTCTGCACTAAACTGTTATCGTGCTATTATTGCTCTTTCAACATCCTATGGAATCCTGGGGTTTGCAGTTTACAGAGCGGGCTCAAAGTAAACCCCAGGATTCCATAGGATATTGAAAGTGGAATAATAGCACTATAAAGTCTAGAGCAGAAATGGCCTTAGTTTCTAAAGGCCTCCTTACAACCAAAATTTGGAAAAGTTACTTCTTTGTACTACAAGTTCCAGAATTTCCTAGCTTTCCTTCTGACACCTGTGGTCCAAATAAGTAATTTGCCTAAATTCAGCTCACAATCAGGTCCTTTTGGGCAGTGGAAGGAATCTAAGGATTTATGTGGCTCACTTAACACTAGAGAGCTCTGGCAGGGAATCCTAAATACCCCAGCAAAGTACAAATCCCAGCAGTCCATGGGATTCAGCCATGGCTGTTAAAGCTGTATCAAAGTGCTACAAATGGGCAATGTGAAAGGTACCTGAGAGAGAGGGAGGAGGATGAGGGGAGGAAAGAGGATGGGGTCTTGTGTGAAAGAAGCCACCTTCTCTTTTCCTCCCTCTCCAGTTATCTTGGCTCTGTTTGTCTTCTTCTTCTTTCCCCATCCCTTTCTTTCTGTTTCCTCACCTTTTTTCTCTTTCTACCTCCACTTTTCCTAGCCACATTCAATGCCTATCTTCTCTTTCTCTGTCTCTCCTACCCTACTCCACCCCACCAAGGAAAATCTTGAAACCATCACTGAGGTATGTTAGATTCTTTGCATTTTTAAGCTGTAAGTTCATCGTCATCATCCCTCCCCAAATAATTGGTGCTTATTAGAATGAAAAGAAAGATTCCACAACTTGACTGAATAGAAAAGAAAAGAAAATAGAGTCAGCAAAGGGGTACTACTTAATGGGAAGAAGCCATTAACAGCAGAGTTTGCAAAAATTTGCTTGGAAACTTTTTTTTTCTGGTTGGACTACAACTCCAGTGCATTAATATCAGACCTGAAAAAAGTTTCCCCCCCATGTTCAGTCCAGAGCTTGGGAAAAAGTAATTTCCAACAAGAGAAATATGTTCTTCTTTGTTATAAGGTGTACTTTTTGTTTGAATGGCATGCTCTATGCAATTGTGGTTGATGCTCGATGTATTGTGCTTAATGATCCTGGGCTGCCCAACAAGCATCACCAAGGTCTATCCCTAGATCTCATGACTTAAGCCTAAAATCTCAAGATAAGTGCAACTTTAAAGGTAGGTGGCAATTGATGTAAACCAAGTAGGTCCCTAAACCAGTTGTTTGCCTTCCCTCCCAAAGGGGAATTTGCCCATCCATTAGTGGTACCATCTTCCCATTTCAGCTGATACACTACCACAGTATTTGTATCAATGCATTAAATTTCTACTGATGACTCATTCTTACCTTTCAGTCTGCAGCAGAAAGGATATAGGACATTAGTTTGAGGGTGAAAAAATTGAAAATGACTTTTTTGTACTAATGCTTGTGAAGAGGAACTTTTTCCTTTTAAATGCAGCGTATCTCTTTGAATTTTTATGTTTAGCTTTTATAAAACAAATGAGAAGGCACCATTTCTAAAACACATGAAATATATGAGGCTGCTAGTTTTCAAAAGGGCCACAAAAAGGAAGCCTGAAAGGTCATATTGAAAACTAGTATCTTGCAACCTGAATGTGTCATGTCTGCATGTGGTAAATATACTATCAGGATAATAAAAACAATGGGCATGTGTTGTTGAAAAGTCAAGCATGAGTTGGAAGCTTAAGAATATGCTTAAGCATCACTACCTAAAATAACAGAGGGCCAAAAGGTTTAATAGCTTATATCCAGCAAAAGCCCCCCATAGACAGAAAAGGTCCTGCCAACAAGAGGCTTTTGATCCAATGCAGCATTGATTTTTGTAAGGAAGGAAATTACGATCTTCGCTGATTCCCCCTTCACTCCATTGTTTCCTGCCCCTCTTCTCTCTCTCAATCTCTCTCTCTCTTTCTCTGTATGTGCCTTCAAGTCAACTGTTGACTTATAGTGACCATGAATTTCATAGGAAAGTAATGCTCAGAGGTGGTATTGCCAGTTCCTTCTTCTGCAATATAGATGACAGCACTGGGTTGGCAGGCTCTCATCCAAGTGCTACTGAGCAGAGCTGACCCTGCTTACCTTCCAAGATTAGTTGGGATCTGTTGCCTTTAGAGTATTTAGCTCCACCCCCTGCTCTGTAGGATTCAGGAATTATTTGGTACACTGGAGGATACAGAAGGAGGAGTCAATAGAAACCACCTTTCTCTCTCTGCCTTTTCCAAGAATGGGAGCACTCTGGGTGGAATTTCAGTTGGGAATGCTCCACACTAAAATCAGAACTGTGGATCAATCCAGCCTAATCTTTTCTGTGTAATATTCGTTGAGGAATTTTCTTTGAGGGTTCACAGCATGCAGGTTTACTTGCTAATTGAAATTGTCCTAGGAAATATAAATGGATTTCTATTGAAAATGGCAGAGAACACATTTTATTTATTGATCTAATACATGGCTTGCAGTGATTTTTATTCTCTGTTTGTGATCAGAACATAGATTGTGAATGTCAATATGTGACTACCACTAGTGCTGCCTCTTCTAATTAGGGTTTCATAGAGCTAGATTAGGCACAGTTTGTTCCTGCATCATTTTTTTAAATAGCTGATGCAGCTCCGTTTCACTTCTCCCAAATGAGACCATGATATGCATGAAGTAGGCTTTATCTTTAACTCTTTGCCTCCTCTATCGGTCTGAATTGGATTGTACCCACATGTATACTACCTACAATATTTTGCAACACTTTGCATGAACAATGAAGAAAAATATGCTTTGCTTATTACCCACATAGAAATGCACATGTTCATTGTGCTTTAGGATATTAAATGAATTAATCTTCATGGTTTTCTCTTGTTAAATAGTACAGAAGCCTAATCTATTAGTTCTAAATAAGAATGATCTGTCTTGTCCCAGTTTCTGTCCCTGCCAATGTAACTAGATTAATAATAAGACTCCACATTATCTATTTGGGTAATGATTTTTCCATAATATTTCATGCTCTGCATATTAGTGTTCACACTGGTATGAAATGGGAGAACTACATTATTCCTATGGCACATTTCTGCCCATATTAGAGCTTGCATGCAATATTGTGAATTCTTTCTTTAACATTTTGAAAACTGAAAGCAGCCTTTTCAGGTTGAGTGGCAGGGAGAGGGGTTGCTTCACCCTTTCGTTTTTGTTCATTTTCAGCTCAAAAGTGCTTCCCTAAATGACATTTCTTTGTGGATCTGTATGTGAGGCACAGAAGAGATGTAAGAAAATCATCAGAAGGGTGCACACTTCTACACATAGTGTTTAGTTTGGGTTCTGGTGATGTTGAAGACAATATTGCAGTACTATGACAAATGCTATCCATGTATTTTGCTGTTGAATTTTTACTGATAACTTGTATTAATATCTATTTTTTGCACTTGCTGATTTTTTTTTTAAATTTTATTAAACTATAACACAAAAACAAACGAAAAATAAAGCACCATGTGTTATACATAATAGTGAATTAAAAAACAAACAAACAAACAAAACAAAACAAAAAAATTTTTTCCTTCTTTTAAACAATGCAAACTGATATTATTGTTTTTCCCTTCCCCTAAAATCATAAACTTGTTCAGCTTGTTCCATTCATACAACTTATACATTTTTGTTACGTATCTTCAATTCTTATTTTCATTATATTCATTTTTATTATTATACTTTCACTCTTAATTCAATATTTTTCACTCCCATTTAATCTCTTACTATTATTAATTATAAACTTATTACTTAATATCTCTAGTAATAACCTCTCTCTAAAACCAATTACCTTTTAACTTTTTTTCCCCCCTTTTAAACATTGAACATCACATATCAAATTACATCTATAAATCACAAGTTTAACACACACAGATAATAAACAATATAAAAATACAAAATAAAAGATAAAAGTAATAATAATAAAAAAACCCACCCCCCAGAGCCAACTTTTTATTTAATCCACTTTCCAAAATTGCCATTCTTCTTTTAACAGGGTAGCATTACCATCTCTTTTCAGAACTTTTTCTAAAAATATTTTCCAAATTTCTTCAAAATCATTTGTTTTTACCAAACCTTTCATAAACCTAATTCTACATGTTAGTTTATCATTAATTGCAATTTTCCACACTTCTTTATACCATTCTTCTATTTGAAATTTTTCATTTGTCTTCCATTTTTTTGCTATTATTAATCTCGCTGCAGTTAACAAATTTGTTATTAATTCTTTCTTTGCCTGAGTACACTCTACCTTATTATATATGGACAACAACGCTATATTTGGACATACTGGTATTTCTAATCCTATAATCTCTTTTATCTCTTTAAAAACCTTTTGCCAAAATTCCTTTATCTAGTTGCAGTTCCACCACATATGCATATATGTACCAATTTCTTGACATCCTCTCCAACACAATCTTGAATATTTCTCATCTATTTGATTTAATTTCACTGGAGTCAAGTACCATTTCCAAACTATTTTATAATAATTCTCTTTTATTCTTATTGATAATTTTTTTAAATGGCGTTGTTCCCAAATTTTTCTCCATTCTTGTATATCTATAGTTTGTACTGTCTCTTCCTCCCATATTTTTCTAAGATAATCCTCTTCTTGTTCTTTTGCTAATATTTTATATATTTCACTTGTTGTACCTTTTAGTATTTCATTTTCTTGCATATTTTCTCTTTGAATAATAATTTGTTCAAATTTAGTATATTCTTTAAAATCCTTAACATATCTTTTCATACTCTTTGTCCATTGCTCTAGTTGTATATAATTTAACCAAGATATCTTAGTTTCCTGCAATCTCTCTTTCATTCTTTCTTTATTTATCATTATTTTCATCCAATCTTTTAATCTATATATTTTTTGTTTTTTTATTTCTTTCTCTATTATTTCTCTTAAATTTATTGGAAATTTTTCCATCATTACTATCGGAGTTAATATTGATATATTCGGTATCAATTTTCTTTTATTTTTCTTCCATATTTCTATTATATTTTTTATAAAAGGATTTTCTATTTTTTTTTCCATTTCTTTCTTTGAAAAATTCCTAAAAAATAAATTCTCTAATTTCATCTCAATATTCTTATCTTCTGTCTCTAACCAATCTAAATCGCCGTTTCCTGAAACTCCATCTATGATATATCTCAATTGATTTGCATAATAATACCATTTTAAATTTGGAAGTCCCAGGCCACCTTCTTTTTGACTTTTATACCAATATTTCTTGTTAATCCTCAATTTCTTATTTCCATTACAAAAATTATTTAATATCTTTTGCCACTCCTTTAACTCTTCCTCTGATACTTTTATTGGTAACATTCTAAACAAAAAATTAATTTTAGGTAAAATTTTCATTTTTACCACTGCTATTCTACCAAACCACGATAACTTTATATTTTTATAATCCTCTAATTTCCGTTTAATTTCTAATCTTAATTTCTTGAAATTTTTTTCTTGTAGTCCTTGTAAATTTTTTGTAATATCTATTCCTAAATATTTAATTGATTCTTTTTCTTTAAGTAATCCTCTTTTACTACTTATAAATTTTTGTACTTCTTCTTTAGTATAATTAAATAACATTATTTCTGATTTGGCCCAATTTATTTTCAATCCTGTCTTCTCCCCAAACTCTTTTAAATGTTTATCTATTCTATCTATCTTTTCAACCGGATCTTTAATTGTCAACAATGTATCATCTGCAAATAAGCTTATTTTATTTTTCTCCTTAGCTCCAATTCCTTCCAAATTCTCATCATTTCTTATCACATTCGCTAATATTTCTATAACTATTGCAAATAAAACTGGAGATAATGGACATCCTTGTCTCGTTCCTCTTGTTATTTGAATCTGATCTGTAAATCCATCATTTACCATCACTACAGATGTATTATATGAATATAATTGATTTATTAACCCTTTAAATCTTTCTCCTAATCCTATTTTATTTAAAATTGTTTTTAACGCCGGCCATTCCACACAATCAAAGGCTTTAAATATATCTAACGCTAAAATTCCTGCTTTTTGTTTTTCTCTATCTATTATATTTATTTTATTTATCGTTTTCCCTATTAAATTTGCCATCTGTCTTCCTTGAATAAAACCACATTGATCTTTATGTATATATTTATAAATAAATTTATTTAACCTCTTCGCCATTATTGCTGTCAAAATTTTTGCATCTTGGTTTATTAAAGATATTGGTCTATAAGAACCTGGATCCATAGGATCCTTATTTGGTTTTAAAATTAATATTATTAATGACTGCTTCCATGATAATGGAATTTTTCCACCCCTTAATATACTATTATATAACCCTTTTAGTTTAGGGATTAAACCTTTTTTAAATGTTTTATAGTATTCTGGACCTAATCCATCCAATCCTGGTGATTTTCCTCCTTTTAAGTTATTTATTACTTCTTCTATTTCTTCTTCTGATATCATTTCTTCCATCAATCCTTTATCTTGTTCTGTTAATCTTACTTTCCAATTTTTATTAATATAGTCCTCTATATTCTCTACAGATTTATCTTCTGCTAAATAAAATTTTCAAAAATTCCTCAAATATTTTTAATTTCTCTTTCATCAGCCTTTTTTCTTTACCAAATTTATCTTTTACTACGCCAATCATATTTCTAATTTTTTTTGATTGTACTGATTTAGCCAGCATTTTAGAATTTTTATTGCTATATTCAAAGTATTCCCTTTTCAAATATATTAAGTTTTTTGAACTTCATCCATTTCTATCTTTTCTAATTCATCTCTTTTGGCTTGTAATATTATTAATTTCTGTTTAGTTCTATCTATTATATAATCATTCTCTAGTTCTTTTATTTCTTTTTCTAATTTCAATTTTTTTTCTCCTAATTGTCTCTTTAATTTGCTTGATTCTTTAATACATAATCCTCTTACCACTGCCTTCATTGTATCCCATAATACATCTTGTGTTACTTCCTTATTGTTTATATCCCAAATTTCTTGCCATTCCTTCTCTATTTTATTTACTATCTCCTTATAATTAAGTAACTTAATATCCAATCTCCATCTTTTTGCTTCTCTATAATTCCTTTTCATGGTTATATCCAAATTCATCAAAGCATGGTCTGTCACTTTTATTGTTTCTATTTCTGTATTTATTAATCTAGGTATCATATTCTTTGAGACAAAGATATAATCTATTCTTGAATAATTTTTATGAACTGATGAATAATACGTATATTTCTTTTCCTCACCCTTTATTAACCTCCAAACATCTATCAATTCATTTCTACTCACTAATTTATTCAAAATTGTTATATTATTATATCTGTCTCTAATTAATGGATCCAATTTATCTTTCCATCTATCCATCACCATATTAAAATCACCTGCCATTATTGTGTAATCTCCTTTCATATTTTTAATCTTTTTAAAATATTTCTTCATAAAACTCTTTTTGCTTCTCGTTAGGTGCATAGATATTCACTATAACATATGTTTCTCCATCTATTTCACCTTGTATAATTACATATCTACCTTTTTCATCTAACTCCACACTTGTTACAATGAAATTACATCTTTTGGAAATTATTATTGCAACTCCTCTTGATTTGGATGTACCAAATGCTTCCTCATAAGTGGCTACCCAATTAAATTTCTAAGCTCATTTTTTTAATCTCTTTTTCCATGTGTTTCTTGTAAAAAAAATTATATCAGCCTTATCTTTTTTTAATATCGATTCTATCCTTTTTCTCTTTATAATTGACCCTAAGCCTTTCACATTAATGTTGATATTCTCAGTCTATTCTCCATTTTTCATATTTCCCGTTTCCTAATCCCACTCCCCATTGGCTCTTTAGTGTGATGGTGCTCCCCCTCCCCCTCCCTTCCCCCCTCCCACTCCCCTCCCCCTTCCCTCCCTCCCCTCCCTTACCCACACAAACATTTGTCCCCCTTTCCCTCCAAAGCGCTTCTGCCTTGGCAACGACCTCCCATGGTCTTGGGGGGTAGGGATACCTACTCCCGGCATAGAGACCAATATCCTCTCCCGATTTGTTTTCTTTCCCATATTTTTTCCCTCTCTTCCCCCTCCCTTCCCTCTCTCTACCCTTTTACTTTTATATATATATAGATCAAACTCTATACATTACAATCTACAAGAATATATTCTAATCACTAATCATCTACCCTTCTCCTACTCTATGAAGTTCTCTTTCTTCTTCTTCTGTTATTTCATATTGTTTCTTCCAGTCCTCCTCAGCCTCTGTCCTTTCGTTTATCTCCCGAAGTCTTCTTCTCTCCTCCTCCTGTTGCTCCTCCCACTGCTCCTTCTTCCGTTGCTCCTCCCACTGCTCCTTCTTCCGCTCCTCTACCGCTTCCTCTTCCTTTTCCTCTTGCTGGATCAGTTTCAGTTCTCTCAGGAGTTGCAATCCTTGTTCAAGAGAATTTATTCTGTAATATTTGTCAGCCCATTGGAATTTCAAAAAAATGGGATATCCCCAGCTGTATCTTATTCCAGCTCTCTGTAGAACTATAATGCAAGGTTTCATTTCCCTTCTCCAATTTATTGTTTCGTGACATAAATCATTATATATTTCCACTGTATTATCTCGATACTTCAATATTCCTGGATTCTTTCTAATAGCTCTCATCAAATCATCTTTCTTGTTGAAATTCGCAATTCTCATAATAATATCTCTGGGAGTTATTCCTCTCTTCGCAGCTGACACACAATGAATTTCTCTATGTCATTTTCCTCCCATAAAATCTCAGGAACAATGCTTTTTAGCCATTTTAAAACTTCCTCTTTCAAGGATTTTTGACTTTGTTGTGGCTGCTCTGCGAATCCACGAATCCTCACGTTGTTCCTTCTATTCTGGTCTTGGAGCTGGATAATTTGTCTCTCTAACAAAGAAATCTTGCCATCATGTTCTGCTAGTTTGGTCTGCTGATTCCCTTGGGTTTTTTTTATATCATCCACTTTAAGGTCCAATGCTTTTAACTCCTGTGAGATTTTTTCCTGCAATTGTCCCATTTCTGCCCTTATATTAGATGTTATTGTAGTAACAAGAGCTTGATTAGACTCTGTAATAAGCTTGTGTATAAAAGTTTTTATCTCTTCATTAGCTCCGTTCGCGACTTTCTTCGCCGCCATTTTAATGACTTTTTGCTCCCTTAGAGTTTAAGTTTATATCTTCAAAGTCTCTAACTAGATGATTATATGTTTTATCTGTTGCCATAAGTCGTCTCCACGTAGGTTGTTTATAAGCCTTCTTTTTTTGTTTAGACGACATATATCTCCAAAAACTGGAGGAAAAATAAACTGTTTTGCTTTCAGTCCGTTTCAGCAATCATTTGCAGTTTAAACAGAGTCCTTTATTTTTGTTCTAGTTGGAGAAGAATCAAAACTAATCCCCTATTTTATCTTACATTCTTTCCCCCATTATTTAGTTAATTACTCACAGTCTATCTTTGTTTTGGAATGGGCATCTGGGGTTATTTATAGTTGTCTGCTCGGAGAGAAGAATAATTAGCCTCCTTTTGCCATCGCAGGAGCTCCTCCCCCCGCACTTGCTGATTTTTAATAGAGCAATTTATTATTAGGGTTTTATTATGGCATTTCAGACAGGTTTGGGGGTCTTCTAAACAGCGCAATGCACGTTCTTATACAAGCAGTTCTCAGAACTGCACGTGCAAGAAAGTGTGCTTTATTAGCAATGGATTCAGCTCTTGTTGCAGATGACATTTGTCAGGACCAGCTCAAGACATTTCACTTCCTGCAGTGAAGGACAAGATAGCTGCCCTTCTTCTTCCTCTTCCTCTTTTTCTTCTTCTTCTTCTTCCTCAGGTAGCCTTCTCTTTATCCTCCCACATAGCTGCATTTCTCTTCTTATTTGAAGAAACACCACTTTTATCATTTATGCCACTGTACTTACTATGTATTTTTTTTGGTATTACCACAGGTAGAAAACCCTCTCATCTTTTAATTTATTTACTTTTAAGTTGCTTTGGTCATTTTTTTTTGGTGAAAATAAAATTTCTGGCATGAAAGTCATGTGTATTTGTGTCCTGTCGACTTCAATAGGATAGTTAAATGAGCTTAGCATTGAACGAAGTGAACCTTGATTTAGGTTGGACAGCATTTTTTTTTTTTGGAAATAAGTATATTTCTTTTGCAAAAATTGGTTGTCAACATAGCTAATCAGGAATGGACACTCACAATAAACTCCTAGGCAAGACTACTTAAGCTGATGTATCACTGGCATGTGCATTCAATAGGAAGTTGTAAAGATATTTAACTTCACTGACAAACAGAACATAGCGAGCGAAACAAAGCTACCACGAATGTACTGAAAGGCAAAGGAAGAAAAATGATCAAAAAGCTGTAGAGAGGCTCATAGGAGATATCACATGTGCTGAAATCAGTCAAATGACTGTGAAACCCTCTGGCTAAACGATGACAGGATTTGATTTAGTTCAGGTATAGTAAACTCATGGGACTGCTGGGTGGAATTACATTTCAAGGAGTTGAGGGATTTTTCTGCTGAGATAAAAAAGTGGAAAAAGAAATAAGGAAACTTACAGAGTTGCTGTTGACTGTTCCTGTCACCGAAGCTAAACGTTTGTGAATTCAGGGAGCATTTCCATGTGGAAACAGCAGTGTCTGCTGGTAGCTTCCATGTTGGGGGAATAGTAAATTAACATTGGATTTTAGTCTGAACTTTCAAGGAAGTATCAAATGTAATGAACCCTCAATCCAAAATGATTTAGCACTTGGGACAACTGCTTTGAAGTTAGGGATAAAATTCAAAGTGGATTCACTGTCCCACTGTAATGGGAGTCACCACCAACAAAGAGCAAATTTATGAATGCTGCGTTAATAACAAGGATGAGTTCTGCCATTTTGCTGTCCATTTTGTCACTGGAGGGAAGCATTGTGCAGTATGACTCATTTGCATGAACCATTGGGAGGTACATCCCCTGCATTTGCCTTTCTGCAGAGTACATACATTTTAATTGTAGTTAAAGGCAGAACTAGACTTTATAAGAGATTAGCATATTTACCTGGCTTTGCTTGGGGTTTTTATTTTCCTCTTAAGAATACACCAAACTGTCTTCTCCATGTCCTGTAACTTTGCTCCATATTTCTCAATGCAATCTGTATTCAGAGTTACAGTAGGACCCCCATATCCACAGGGGATTGGTCCCATCCCCCCCAGAGATTCTGAAATCTGCAGATGTCAACACTCCCCAAAAAAGATTTTAAAATACAGTTCTCCTACAGCGGCGTGTAGGGCTATCACCGCGTCCCTGCACACCCCAGGGCCTTAGCTTGCGTGGGCACCTGGATCAGTCCCAAAGCGTCGTGTAGGGCCAGCTATCGCTCTACACACAGAGTGGGCCATCTCCCGTTCTCTGCACGCCCGCTGCCACCGCCCATGCAGGCATGCTGGTTCCAGCCGGCAGGGTTGTGCAGAGTGGGCGATCTCTCATTTTCTGCATGCCTGTCGCCAACCACGGATAACTGAATCAGTGGATAATAAATCTGTAGATATGGGGTCCTACTGTATTTACATAAAAAGTTTGGGTTCCTGAGGGAGTATACTGTCCTCCTCCTTGCTGCTAGGCCTCATGTCTATAGCAACCGGCCTATTTCTGTACCTGTAAGTTTTCCCCATATTCCCCAATCCAGACTTTATTCAGAATTGTTAACATTCAGAGGTTGGGTTCCTGTGGGAATATACTGTTCTCCTCCTTGCTGCTAGGCATTCTCTCCATAGCAACTGGCCTATTCTGGTACCTGTAACTTTCCCCCATAGTCTCCAATCCAATCTGTGTTGTCTGGTGACATGGCTTTTTTTTTTTTTTTTTTTTGCTTTCTGTTGAATTTGTGCAATGGCTTTATGTTTTTCTGGAAGCATTTTTTGTTTGCAACCCATACAATCTACTGTGTGAGGCAAGAAGTCCTTATAACTATGCCCCTTTCTGCACTACACTGTTATAGTGCTATTATTTCACCTTCAACATCTTGTGGAATTCTGGAGTTTGTAGTTTACTGAGGCCAAAGACCTCTCTGGCTGAGAATTCTTAAATGCCCTTCCTTAAACTACAAATTCTAAGATTCCATAGAAATGTTGAAAGTGGAATAATAGCACTATGACAGTGCAGTGTGGAAATGGGCTATGCTGTGTATGTCACTTTAATTTTTCTTATATATGCATCTCAAATGTTTTCTGGCATCCTTACTGATGGTAGGCCTCATCTCCATAGCAATCAGCCTGAGGCCCAAGAGCTCTGACCTGGGAATTCTAAAGGCCCCTCCCTAAACTGCCAACTTCAAAGTTCCATAGAAGCTTCACAGCCAGCCCATCATATGGGGTCTTCTCGCCTCACTCAGCCAATCATATGAGGTCTTCGCCTGCCTGATGCAGACAAACAGACAAATTCACAGACAAACATTGACCTTTCGATAGTCGATATGGAGCTGCTGTGTTTTTCTGGCAGGGTGGTGACACTTGGAAAATCTGTGCTTTTATTGGATGGTTGTAGCAAATATATAACTTTGAGAACTGATAAATTCTTGGCCTTGGACTTATGCCTGCATGCAAAGACCAAAGATGATGTTTGTTCTAAAACAGCTGTTTGCTACTTAAAATAAAATTTTGACTGTCTGTCTGTCTGTGGCCTTTCTCTTTCTTGTGTCTTCCAGGTAACATCTCACTAATAATAATAATAATAATAATAATAATAATAATAATAATAATAATAATAATAATAATTATTATTATTTATTATTATTATTATTATTATTATTATTATTATTATTATCGCCTCTCCCCACCATGGATCGAAGGCGGTACTAAACAATACATTAAATACATTAAAAGCATTAAAACATAACCAAACCTCCCCACCCACCAACCCATCTAAAACCAACCCCCTAAAACACATTAACTACAATCAACTAACTATTAAAGAACAGGAGGACAGTTGGTGGGAGGCGGTGGAGTACTAGTCTGGGAAGGCCTGTCGGAAGAGAACAGTCTTGACTGCTTTTTTAAAGCAGTCAAGACTGGTAATATGCCGAGTCTCCTCTGGCAGGCCATTCCATAACTTGGGAGCGATGGAAGAGAAGGTCCTCTGGGTAACCGCAGCCAACCTAGTTCTGACTGGCTGCAGTAAATTCCTCCCAGAGGACCTTAGCGTGCGGGGCGGATTATATGGGAGAAGGCGATCCCGCAGGTAGGCTGGCCTCAAGCCATAAAGGGCTTTAAAGGTAAGAACCAACACCTTGTACTGTGCCTGGAAACTAATAGGCAGCCAATGTAAAGACTTCAGAATTGGTGTTATGTGGTCAGTTTTAGGTCTACCGGTGACCAACCTGGCTGCCATATTCTGAACTAACACACTATTGTTACTATGAAGAGCATTATCCAATCCCCATATCACTGAATGGCAACCATAAAAGTGAAGAAATGTGCAGTTGCAATCACAATATGATTAGGCTGTTTCTCTAGGCCCACTGGTGAAGATATTCCCCATTGATTAGGCTCTCCTGTCCTTATTTGTATTTTGTGAAGGGTGCATTTGAGCCACCTGCCATTTTAAATTTTCCACAGTGCCTTGGAGAAATGCTGTCAGAGCACCGTGAGGAAGTTAAAATAGTGGGCATTGTGGTATTGGTGTTGCTCTCACAGCCACATTCATGGAGAGAGGGAGTTTCTGTAGATATAAGCAGGATTTCTGTTGATATTGGGGACTGGAGGCTGTAGCAAACAGCATTTTGCCAGTGGGGCTCTCAACTCTGGGTTCACCCTGGGCACAATGCAATGATATCATATTGTATTGATAGCATACATTACAAAGAAGAGAACATGGGAGTAGCTCTGCATTTCTTGTAATATCCAGACCATGTTGACAATGCTGTGCCTCGACATAAAACAGAACCTTGATAGAAAATATGATTATGTGTTCATGCATGCGTGCGTGCGTGCATTTGTGCATCTTTTTTAAATGGGGAAAGATTATGGGAATAAAAAAAGCCAGGGACAGAACGCATTGTGAACTATTTCTCTGCTAGGTGCACTCACTAAAGATAATGATAATTAATAGAATTCATTTCCCCAAAGTGAAAATGTTTAACTTCATTAGAATGCAGAGATGCGTCAGGTCTTTCTCATTCTAAATTACATCGTTAACAGGATAATGTGTTGTCAAGTTTTTTAGATGCAGGTCACTACCCTGTGGAGATGAACAATAAAATCTTCTGTATGTGTTTATGTGTTGCTGCATCATCCTGCATCATCCTGGTGGGTAATAACATTATCGTTACCATTAACACTGTCATGAAACACATTTATAACTAAATGCGTATGTTTAGAGGATGCTAAAACTGCAAGGAAGATTGTGATAGGAAAAAAATAATAATGACCAGACATTACTCAAAGAAGGTTTATCTGTGTCATCCATGAATAAATCTGCCTTGCAAAATATTTAAACCATTAACATAGAGATTCTTAAATGTTCTACCAAAGGGCCCTCTTGAGAAAGCTGATGAGAGGCACACTAGTAACAAAATGGAGGTGCAGAGGTAAAGCCACTCACACAATACTGGTGGATAATCATTTGATAACTGTTGACATCCTTTTTCTGTTGATATCTTTCTTTGGAAATTAGTAAAGTCTTTGTCACTGATTTTCTTGTGAGGAATTCCATAGTTCAGCTGTCCTCAGATTAATTGTTTCTGAAGAATTGTGACACAGGAGATATTGACTTGAATCCTATTGATGATCCCAGGTACAATAGGCCCACTGAACCTGTGGATTTAAGTACTGATTCAATGGTCAGCTGTGGCTGGCACCACCTATTGGCTGATCTTTTATGAATTTGTTGAAAGTTGCAAGAGAAAGTTCCTCCTTAGTACTTTTTTATTCATCTCCTGTTAAGTATTCTTCCCCTTCCTCATAAAAATGTAAATGGAGACTCCTATAGGCTTGTAGAAGGGACAATCTACTCGCTATCTTTGCTACAGCAAGAATGTTTGAAAGAAGCAGAAGATGCTGCTTCTATGCCATCAATGTCTTGGGTGGTTCAACAGAAAAGACTACCCCATATCATGCAGCCTGTAGGGACCAAAATGACCCAATGTATGTAGTCTCCACCTTAGACATGTGTCCTGTGCCAACCCTTATCAATCAATGTTTAGTTTCTTAAACCCAGTGGTAGTGTGGGCTGCTGATGAACATCTAATACAGGTCTCAAAAGGGATTTTTAAAAATCCATGGAACTCTGACACGTAGTACAAATTTTTTCTTAATTTTTACATGTTGTGCTTTAAAAAAAAAAAGTAATATAGCTGACCTTTAACAAGTATCAATTTGGTCACAGTACTTTGCACTATTAATTTACTTTTTTTTAATTACAGCTGACCAAGCTTTCTCTGTTTACCGACAAGTACTGTTCAATGACAAGCAACTTGATGTTGCAGTTCAATCATTGCAGTTTATGCTTATGCTAGACAGCAATGTAGAGAATGGCAGTATACATTACAAGAACATAATTATGTGCAAATTGCTCACAAAATTATTCCAAGTAGAACAGTCAAATTCTGAATCATGAAATAAAAAGCTCATTTAAGGACAAGTGTCAATATTTAAAACTTGAACTAGCCAGCTCAGTCAAATTGCCTGAGCGCATTTCTGACAGTGTTATAGATTAATTTAAATTTAGTCTTGACATGAAATCAATATTTCATGAGGGTTCAAGGAACAATTTTCTGAGCATTCAAAAAAGATGTAGTGACCTGCAATGCTTCGTACTCTTGTCAGTTAAACATGGAATGAATTGGAGGGTAGGGAGAAGTCCCATTATTTTTCTTGTTTTAAATGATAAATGAAAATATTATAGTCTTTATTAAAATTATTATTGTTGTTCTAAATTGATTTTTTTTTAATGGTGCCCTGATATTCTTGGATGTAGGGCAAGATAAAAGTACTTTAAAAAGAAATGAATATTTACTAACTCAAAATTTCATTTGGGAGGGGAAATCAATATCTGTTGTCTGAAGTGTTGGTTTTGGGGAACATTCTAACTAGATTCTTTGAGACTTACAGATTTAGGGGGAAATTCAATATAAAATATTGGGCTGGGTTCCAAGTTGCCCTTCTGGAAATGAAGGGACCTATTCACAGATAATGACTGCAATCCTGTAGACTGCAGATGAGTTGAGCTAATGGCAGAAAATTTTGCTGAATCTCTCTTCTCACTGTAGTCCTTCATGGCAGCTCCCACATTCCTCCACAGGGTTCCTAAATGCTATCAAGTAGATTTTCAGGGGGCACATACACAGGGGACTACAGAAGAAAGAACAAATGATAGAATATCTCCTTTCCTCTTTGAGTCAGAGCATAAAACTGCACTGTTATTTGATCTACATAATGCACAAGAGAACTTGCAACTCCCCTTTTATAACTGTTCCACTGGCCACCAGTCTGTTTCTGGCCAAAATTCAACGTGCTGATGACAGCGTTCTTTTTACTGTTTTTTTTTTTACTGTTTTTGTATGATTTTCTGTCTGTTCAAGTTTTAATAATTTGTAAGCTGCCTTGAGTGCTATTATTGGCAAAAAGGCAAGATATAAATGAGTAGAATTATCACCACCACCAGCATCATCACCATCTAGTCTAGTCCTTTCACTGCAGAATTCAAAATGAAAGACTGACACTTTTAAAGTGCTACTATATGGTTTGTGCCTATAATATGCAAAAGACCACCTGTTAAAGTAGGATGGCTGCTTGTCAGTGAAGATCTTCTGGGAAGCTCTGCTCTGTGTCTCACCACTGTGTGCGATGCATTTGATGAATAAGAGGAAGGAAAACCTTTCTGCTGACACCTACCTTTAACACTCTCTCCCTTGCTAAACTCATTTACACCCTTCTTGACATCCATTCTTTTTTAGATTTTTGATACAGTTTAATACCAGAGTAATCTTAATATATAAAAGTTAAAGTTTGTGAGTTTGTCTGTGTCAGACTGGTGAAGACCTCATATGATTGGCTGTGTCAGCCAAGAAAACCTCATAGGATTGGCTACCTGTGAAGATTCTGGGGTTGGCAGTTTAGGGACAGGTCTTTAGAATTCTCAGTCAGAGAGCTCTTGCTATGGAGACGAGGCTTCGCAGCAAAGAGGAGGAGTACAGTGTATTCTCTCAGAAACCAAACCTCTGTATATTAACAACTCTGAATACAGATTGGTTTGGGGAATATGGGGAAAAGTTACATGTACTGGATAACATGGTTTGGGGAATTAGCGACACAGGATATCAAATCTGTATATTTCAACTGCATCTAATTCCTAAAGTAAATTAAGGTAATTCCTAAGGTATTTCTAACAAAATAAAATCCTGGACAAGGTTGGGTAAATATGCTACTGTTTTATAAAGCTGCTCTTATACTAAGTTAGATCTTCTTCTGTGAAAAAGGAACACTCTGATAGCCCAAAAAGTACCTACTAAATATTTATTTATATAAATATATATATAAATATACTGTATATACTGTACTATATAATATATTTTTAAAAAGGTCATGAATTGATGTCTCAACTTCTAGAAAGATGTGTGTAAACATTTATGTGTGAAAACAATTGCAGTATGTAAGATAGACTTTAAGGGAATAGAATTTTCCTCATTCTTGGTCCCCTTTTTAGTATAGGCCTTCATGATATTAAAAAGTAAATGCTCACATGAAACACTGACACTCTTAGTAGAAATCTAGAAGTGTTCAGTGGCAAGATTACATTTTATGTAAAGGCTGCTTGACTAATTATTTTCATTGATGTGTGCAAGATAGCTGAATCAGTTAATAGGCTGATGATAAAAACAAACATCTACTTATTTCAATCGCTAATTACAAATATTTTGATGTGTTATAAAAACTAATTTACCTTATAAAGATTAAAGCAATTGTCAGAATAAACAGATGGAGACCTTTAAAAATGCCTTCATAAAAGAAGATGTGTGGCTCAGTTTGTGATGTTAAGGGAGAAAATCTCTCTCCCATTACAAAATGTTTAGCACTACCAGCCTCAACTGTGTACCCTCTAGATGTGTTTACAGCATCCCCAAATCTTTCTGAGGCGATGGAAATTGAAGTCAGACCTATCAGGAGGGTGCTGGGTTAGGGAGAGCTAGTTTAGCATAATGTGAATATCAGAATCTTATTTTGTTTTTCCAAGTTTAACATGACTGCCTTGGCCACTCATAAGATAACATAAATTTTAACAAGCTTTCTGAACATAATTCTTTCATCAGTACTTTCAGTGAACTGTGCTTTATTAATAAAAGAAAATGGAAATCACGAATTCTGCCTGAGAATAGTTCTAAGTAATAGGAAATATACAGTTCAAAATCGTATTTCTAATCATTAAACTTAATCACTGCAATACTTGTTACTCTATTTTGTTCACAACTTAGGAATAATGTTGCATAGAAAACTACAGATGTCTGAAATGAAACCTGAATCCATTTATTGATATCATTTTGATTGCAGCTATCTTGGTTGCAGAATTGTCCTGCCTATCTGGGGAAGAATTACAGGATTTGTAAAGATTCCCCCAGGTCTGTCACATCTACAGGCAGTTGCGTACAACTGAGGACACTATGAGTGAAGGTGGCTTTTTTTTTTTTTTTGCATTGACACATTGGAAAGTAATTTACACACACCACAAAGCTCATCCTCATTCGAGTTACTTCTTTGATTACCGCCTGCAAGGAACAGTAGTTCCAGGACTTGCTGACTTGCTACATTGAATGTTACAGGGGGCCTTCTGGAGGTTGTTGTTCAGAAACTCATAATCTTCCCATCTTCTCCCACCATTTTTATCCTTTTGCCTCCCACGCCAGTGCTTGTAAATAGTAAATGTGTGTAACCCCCAATTCCATAGAAGGCAGGCAGGATATAGATGCACTAAATAAAGATCAAGCCAGGTAGGGTATGAGTTTTGAGTTTAGAAGAGGAATGGGAAAAGTGTGGTCTGCAGACCCCTGAATCTCCTCTCATTCAAAAACACTTTCAGACTCAAATTTTGAGTGATCTTTCACCTGAAAATGGTCCACAAATGTACTGGTTGATCTTTCCCATCTTCCTAGAACTTTCCCCACATGCCAGCTTTTAGTTGAAAATGAATCAAAAATGATGACTAGAAGTGACATATATTTTCACTCCCCCTCCATGTGGAGGGGGAGTGAAAATTAGCCCCTGGGACCCAGACAGCTGCCTACCCCAGTTTAGATGTTATCAAGCAGGTGAAGAGAAAGGCATTTCTAAACACATATTTTTGAAATTGCCAAGCTCCTAACAAAAAGAGTGGTTACATCTGGTATTTGACTTCACACTGATCCTCTGCCCTTGAGTTCAGTAATAATTTTGCTAAGTCAGAATGCCCTTTCCCTATATTTTTAAATTTTTGGTTCAGCTGTTCTTTTTAGCAAGAACCTGCTGCTTTCTCCATTAAGATGCTCAGCTGAGGAGTGAGCCTAGGCAAATTGCCAAGAACTGAAGTCACTTATTTATGGCTAAGCTTGAAGCTTCCTGCTATTCTAGTGTGTTTCCCTAGGAAACTCTGCCTCATCACAAATGGACTGAAATTCTTCAGACATTTACTGTTGTTTGAGCAGCCCTTAGAAAATTCAGTTCTTCACTCTGCCATCGTTCCTCAACTGGAAAGAAGTTGTGTCAATGATGACATTGTGAAGTGAGGCTTGTAGAGATGTCAAAAAAGATCTAAAACTCCTCTGCAGTGCTAGTGTCGCAATCAATCAAAGAGAAGACTGTCCATATAAAGTAGATGGCAGAGTAGACATGCAGCAGGTCAGGCCATTGTGTGCATATGTGTGTGTGTGTATTTAAAGATCTACTGGTTATCTGTACAGCAGAACTTTTAAGAGGGAGCACATGTCCTTGAAGAAATAGAACAAAAAGAGGAGGTTCTGCAAAATACAGGCATTGTTAGTGCTTTTATATAGTGTTCCTGAATTTCATATGTACAGCACAGTATCTTGTGAAATGCTGAGAAAATGCTGAACAACATAATGTGATCTTAGGCATTACACCCAAATTGTAAGGGTTTATTCTTGATTTATAATTTTAGCTTAGGAGAAAAGCAGCCAAGAATCCTAGCTGGGATATAATGCTAAAGAAGCCATGGATGGAAGTTTCATGACTAAGAACTAAGGAAGAACAATCAAGTGGTATTGACAAGGATGCTTGCTCATTTGTGATAAACTACTGATTTCCACATTTTGGATCACCAATGCATCTCAATTATTAAGATTTATGTAGATTGATCAACAGCTTTAAGCCATGAAAACTAAAAAAAAACTTTACTTAAAAGGAAGTACACCTCTGTATACTCCACTGATTATCATTTTTGTGGCATGTTAGTGACTTCACAGAAGCATCTAACTGAATGCTGTTAGGAAAAAGAATGCTTTACTAGATGTTGGCTTTTTTTTCAGCAAGAGTATTCCACATCCATGTACTTCTGTCTGTACAAGCTCTTAGGTGTGAGATACCAACTGCAATAAGACTGCCTTTTCCCATATGCCAACAATTTGAGATCTTGAGAAGCCCTATTCCATGTCTTGTGAAATTAGGTTGGTGGATACACATAATAGGGCTTACTGTGTAATGGCGCTAGGACTGTGGAACCCCCTACCCAAGGAAATTAGGCTGGCACCCTCTCTTTTAACAACTTCTTACTCATTTCTCCCCATGGATTGAGGCAGAGAACAACAGATTGACATATAACATATATTAGTTAAAAACAGAACATTAAAACAGTAGTTAAAATGCATATCAACATACCAATACCTAAAACCAGACAATACATATGCAAAATTCATTGTTAAAATTCATAATTTAAAATCATCAGGATAGGCCTGCTGAAACAGACTGATCTTTAATGCTATTTTAAATTTGGACAACATATTCAGCTGTCAGATCTCTTCCAACAGGTCATTCCACAGTCTAGGGGAAGCTGAAGAAAAAGTCCTCTGGATGACCATTGCCAGTATACTCCTGTCCAGTTGAAGTAAATGTCCCTGAGAGGACCTGAGTGTGCAGGGCAGATTATATGGGTGAAGGCAATCCTGTATGTAACCTGGACCCAAGCCATGTAGAGCTTTAAAGATAATAACCAACACTTTGTGCTTTGCCTGGAAACTAATCGGCAGCCAGTGGAGTGACTTTAATATTGGTATGATATGATCTCTCCTAGATCAATAACAATGACAACAACAACAGTAGTAGTAGTAATATATTACCCACCTCTCTCCATGGCTCAAGATGGGGTACAACAAATTAAAGTACAACTAAAAACAGATCATAAATTAAAATACACTAAAAACATTAGTAACTGATCTGGCTGCCGTGTTTAGAATCAACTGAAGTTTTCAATCTTAGTACAAGGTACATCTTCAAACTTGGTATGATGTATATTTTAAGCTTCTGGCTAAAAGCACTTACTCTGAAATGGTCCTGTTTGAGGGAGTGGAAAGAGGGAACTTCAGGAAAAGTGCCTGGAGGTTTCAGCTGCTTAATAAAGTCCTGGCTCCACTATGATCAATGGGAGTTTTGCCACTAACTTCAAAGAAATAATGATGATGGATTATGGTGTCATTAATTTATGCAGAGCTTGTGTTGATCCTGCAGGTTCAGAACTAAAATACTGTTCATTTTTTGTCTGAGTTGAGCAAGGGGAGATGGATAAATTCTAGCACAGCATGGCTGTGGGACTGAACAAGGAGCAAAGCTATAACAAACAAATAAAACTTTATAAGCAATTTTTAAAGAAAATGTTTATGACAAAGACCAAAATGGAGAAATAGGTTTTAGAATTAGCTCTAACACATATTTGTTTTTGATTAATATTTCAAAAGACCACTATTTTACTTTCCATGTAGTATCTATGGTTCCTGATACATTCTTTTTTTTTGTATCACCATTATTAAGGAGTGTTTTTGTCTGATGCTGCAAAATGATCAAAGAAACTTGTGGCACCTTAAAGATTAACAAATCCCATTATGGCATATATTTTATGCTATTTACCAGTATTACCATTTTATCCTATTATGTTTATGCTTACCTAATTACATATTGCTATGTGTTCCATGCAGGAACACACAGAATAAAGCTGGCAAATTAGATCCAGATAGCTTAGAAGAGATTCAGGGCAACCTGATTTAGATCCAGAGCCGTCTTTTCTACAATGTGAGCTCAGTTCATCCAGTCCTGGGAGAAAGGATGGGTATCTTGCACCTGTAGCTTCAGTGTACCAAAATGGAAACATCACATGCTTGGTTAGAGCAGGCTGGCCAAAAACTAGAGAGTGCTGCTGTGCTACTGGATTTGTAACTGGTTGAAGGACTGAAATCAAACAGTGCTCATCAATGGTGTTTCTTCATCCTGGAGACAAGTGACTAGCGGGGTGCACAGAATCTGGTTTTCGGCCTATGGTTGTTCAACATATTTATTGACTTGGAAGACAGAATAAAACGCATACTTATTAAATCTGCATGCCACCAAATTAGTGGAGGATAGCTACTATCCTACAGGACAAGATCAGAATTCAAAATGACCTTAATAGATTAGAGAGCCGAGCAAAAACTAACAGAATGAATTTCAACAAATATAAATACAAGATAGGAAAAATGAAATGCACAAATGGGTGACACATGGCTTGGCAACAGTACATGTGAACAGGATCTATGGGTTTTAGTAGACCTCAACCTTAACATGAATCAGCAATGCAATGCAGTTGTGAAAAAGTCCAACAGTTCTGGGTTGAATCAACAGGAGTATAGTGTCCAGATCAAGGAATGTAATAGTACCACTCTATTCAGCTTTGGTCAATCTCACCTGGAGTACTGTGTCCAGTTCTGGGCACTGCAGTTCAAAAAGATTTTGACAAGCTGGAACATGTTCAGAGGAGGGTGACCAAGAGAGTAAAGGGTCTGGAAACCATGTCCTATGAGGAACAGCTGAAGGAAATGGAAATGTTCAGCTTGGAGAAGAGGAGACTGAGAGGTGATATGACAAACAATTTTAAATATTTGAAGGGATGCTATGTTGAAGATGGAGCAAACTTGTTTTCAGCTGCTCTGGAGATCAGAACATGAACCAACAGATTCAAATTGTAAGAAAGGAGATACCACTTAAATATTTGGAAGAACTTCCTGACAGTAAGAGCAGTTCCACAGTGCAAAAGATAACCTCAGAGAGTGGTGAATTCTCCTTCTTTGGAGTCTTTATACCCAAGTTGGACAACTATTTCTCAAGAGTAATTTGATGGTTAGCCTGCATTGCAGGGTTTCATCTAAGTAGCCCTTGTAGTTCCTTCCAACTCTATGATTCTAGGAAACTGTAAAATAACAAGAATGTTACTTTGTGCTTTGGAACTTATTCTTGAGTTCAAAGTGTAAACTGAACATCAGAATTTCTAGTTAGTGCTTTATCAGGTACAGAGATAATATAATTCCTAAACTGGGGGAAAAAGAACCAATCTAAATAACCGATTGTATTAGGAACCTGGAAATGTTGAAATATTAGATGTTTTTTCTGATAACCTGTGAACAAAAGTTGAGCCACTTGATATTTTCCTCACTACAGGGCAAAGCGGCCAAAAAAAAAAAATCAATCAAAACAACCTGGGAAATGCCAAGAAAGATATGGATAGAAAATTACTATTTCATTAGGGGGAAAAAGAAGTAAAGGTGACTCTTACAAGCAGCATGAACTTTCACACTGCATATTCATTACTAAAATTATTTACAAAACAGTCCCCCTGTTCTTTCAACCACCTGGTTGACCTTTCATACAACAGGTTTATCTTGGTTATTGACCCTATTGCTCCAATGAGTCCCAGTCTTTTCCCGAAACTTCATCAGTAAAAATACCCATAAAAGCTAGCTTTGCAGGATGTTTTCAAGTGTTCAAAGTCATTCAACGATCTCTTCCACAATTCTGAAAGGCAGCTAAAGCCCTACCTTCAGTGCAGAGAAAAGTGGGGGGCAAGACTGATGTGATATGAATTGGAGACTTCAACCAGGATGAACATCAATGGTTTAAAAACAACAATTTGAGGGAGCGCAATCTGATTTTTAAAATCAGATTTTTAAATTAAAAATTTAGAGTTTTTTTTCCTTTTAAAACTAACATAGTTTACAATTAAATATCATCACAATCATAACAGAACTCAGAAACCCTGTCAGCCACAGAGATTTGAGTTACCTACCAAACACAAGCATTCATTTCTGGCTTGTTTATATCACAAAACGGCTCTTTTCAGCGTAACTACTAGCACAAATTGCTTCTTCAAAGTTCAGAGCAGCAGGGATCAAACCCTAAGCAAATAATACCCTAAAATCCCAGGCTACTTGACTACGTCTGGTTTGCGCGGGCAGTTTCTCCAGTCGCCCGCGGGGAAGCAGAGGCAAGGAGAAATCCCCCGCCGTCCCCGGAGGCCGGTTTTATCTGATGTTTCCCTGCTCTGGAAAGCAGCATTTGGCACAAGGCCTTCCACAAATCAAGGATGTTAAGGTCAAGCCGAACCCCTGACACATTTCCTTTCCGTCGCTCGAAAGGGAAGGCTGTGGGAGAAAAGATATTGTTGGGAACTGGGAGGAAAAAGGAGTTGCCTCGGGACACTTTCCTTCAGTCCGGGCTGGCCCGTGGATGCCCCTGCCCGGCCCACTGTGGCGCTGGGAGTCGAGATGAGGGGGATACTTTTGGCGACTCTCGTCCTCTGGCTCTCTTCCTGCGCGCCACGGGGCCCCGAGGGCCCTCTCCCTGGCGCCCGCACCTGGTGCCACGACCCTTCCGGGGCTTGCTACAGCGTCCACCTGGCTCGGCGGACCTTCCAGAGGGCCCGGGACGCCTGCGCGGAGCACGGAGGCGGGTTGAGCACGGCGAGCGGTACCGCCGAGGTCCGCGCCATCCTCGCTCTGCTGGGCGGGGTCGGCAACGGGTCGGGCGCCTCCTTGTTCTGGCTGGGCCTGGTGAGGAAGGCCCAGCAGTGCACCAGGGAAGACCTGCCGCTCCGAGGCTTCTCCTGGGCCCCTTCTGGGCCCCGGGAGGCCCCGGGGAACGAGACCACCGGAGGGACGCCGCGCTGGGTGAGGGAGCCCAGCAAGTCGTGCACGATGGAGAGATGCGCCGGGCTGCAGGTGACTCTGGGCCGGCCCCTCCTGGAGCCCTGGGGCCTGAGGGAGCACGCGTGCGCCAAGGCCAGCCCGGGCTATATCTGCAAGTACAGCCGCGCCCGCGTTTGCCTCGCGCTTCCCCCGCCTTCGGGCGCCCCCCGCCTGCGCTACACGCTCCCTGACGGCCTCCAAAGCCCCGCGGTGGAGTTCAGCCCGCCGGGCACGGAGCTCACGCTGCGCTGCCCGGCCGGCCGAGAGGCGCGCTTCGTCTGCAGCCCCTCGCCCGACGGCGGCTACCACTGGGAAGGCGCGGAGGACCGGCTCTGCTCCTGCCCCAGCGGCTACTGGAGCCCCAGCGAGGCCGCCTGCGTGGAGCGTTCGGACTGCGCGGGTGCCCGAGGCGCCTTCCGTTGCCTGTGCGCGTGGGGCTCGCGGTTGGCGGCCGACGAAGAATCCTGCGAAGAGGGCAGACTTGCCTCGACGGCGAGGCCCGACTTGCCTGCGGCGCCGGCAGCGGGCGGAACCTTCCCGGCCAACTGTACCAGGTGGCCTGGCCTGAACAGCTCCCTGGAGGAGCCCTTTCCTTCTGGGACGGGCAACCGCACCGCCGCCGGAGCCGACGAGAAGCCTTCGGCCGCCGCGGACTCCTCCAACTACGTCTTCATTCTCATCACGGTGGCCGTGGTGATGCTGGTGATCCTGATCATGGCCGCGCTGCAGGTCTTCCAGGTCTGCTTCAGAATGTGCTCCTCCTCCAAGGGGTCTCGGCGGCGCAACCAGGACGGAGCTGCCGCCGAAGCCGACAAGGGCGACCCGGAGGCCTCGGCCACCCGCACCGATTCTGAACACTCTTTGGGGCCGAGCAAGGCCGAGTCCGTCGAGGCCCCTCAGGACGATGCCCAGCCAGTAGATGGAGAGGGGGAACTGGAATAATAACCCTGAGTGGGCTGGCCCGGTTCACCTAGAGACGGTGCCCTGGGGGCAGAGCCATTCAAAGAGGAAACTACCCACGGTTTGGGTGTTTTTTCTTTGGGGATTTCTGATGCATAACTAGAAGCTCTGTTTTGGTTTGAGGGAAGACTTGTTGCTGTCCAGTACTTTGTGATTTCTGGGCAGCATAATATGTTTCCAGTCCACCCACCCTCCCTCCCACTATGTCATCCAGAGGAAGAAAAAAAATAAAGCAGTAGAGGCTGTGCTGTTGACTTCTATCTCTCCAAACAAGGTAATGGGTGCTGGCTGCAAGAGGCGGCTGCGACTGCCTTCACCTGTTTCCCCATCCAAACCTCTCTCTGGCCATTGACACTAGCCAGTTATAACTCTATGGTACCATTTAAACTGCCATGGCCACATCCTGAAGAATCCTGACATTCGTAGTTTGCTGAGGCACTAGTGCACTCTGGCTGATAATTTTAAATATTCCTCCCTAAATTCCAGGGTTCCATACAATGGACCAGTGGTTCCCAAACTTTGGTTCTTCAGGTTTTGGATTTCAGCTCCCAGAATTCCTGACTGTTGGCCAAATTGGCTGGAGGTTCTGGGAGCAGAAGTCCAAAACATCTGGAGGACCAAAGTTTGGGAACTGCTGGCATGGACCATGGTAGTTAAATTGGAATCATGGTGCTATAATTGGGTATTGTGAATGTCCCCTCTCTGGATATTATAGCAGTTGGGACTTCTCTATTTATTTGGAGGAAACCAGTGAAGCCTGCTCATTGATTGAGCTACTCATGACTGCAAAGGAGGGGTAGATGAGATAGTGAACAAGTCAATGGAGATGACTGGAAAGAATTGCTGCCTTCATTTGCTCTCCTACTGTCTGTCCCTTGCTTTCTACCTGCCTCGGCAGCACAGACATTGATATGTGTATGTGTGTGGTTTAGTTGGCCAGTCCCAGCTGCTGCTCCTTCTGCAGTGATAAATGGCCACTATTCCTTTATATTGTTCACCAGCTATCACTTTGATTGCCCAGCTTTCTTTCTTATTTTTAACCTCAAAATGTTCACTTTCCAGTTGTTAGTTGAAGTGTTAAAGGTGAGTACTGTCAAGAAAGCCACAGAATGTTGCAAGATGCAGGTGGATTTGTTTAAGTTGCTCAATTGCCAGCACAGTTCTGTATGTTTACTTAGAAATAAATCACATTGAATTTAGGGGCCTTATTTCCAGGTATTTGTACAGTGTTGCAAACTGAGATAGGCTTCTTATCAATCCTGGATCACCCTCATTTCTAATTAATCTTTTGCACTAGTGCTCTTTTCCACACATCAGGCTTTTTGTGTAAACAAGGAGATCAATTTATATAACTAAAAAATTACCTGAAATGTATTGTGGCTTTCTTGTCTGTTGAATTGGATCTGTGACTGCTGTTATGAAAGGTATAGGCCAGTACACCTAGATTTTATGCTATAAAGAGGTTGTTGGGTTTTTTTATAGATTGTATATACCATACTTACTTGGCACTCATGTCTTTTCTGCACCACGGAAAGATTTAAAAAAAAAAATTCCTAAGCTTTCAGTTAAAAAAGGCAAAGATTTTACATCGCAGATGTAGTTGCAAATGTATAAATGTGAAATGACACCTGACCTGACTCTCCAAACCTACCTTAAGAGACAGCAGCTGCACCAGACAATGGGGGTCTGTTCGGCTGGTGATCAGGGTGCAGTGGGATGACATTTCAGCTCCCTGCCACAAGTGATCTGTGGTGGGATGAAGAGCTGCATGAGGGTTCCTGCTTCTGGCTGTTGCACCACAGATTACTGGTGAAAGGGGCTAGAAATGACGTCCTGCTGCACCTCAATTGCCAGCAGAACAGACGCCCATTCCTTGGTATGGTTGCTGGCTGTTAAGGTAGGTTTGGCAAGAACATTTGTGATCATGGAAATATGGCCATGGTGGTAAGCATAAATACATATGTGTAAGTCTAGTTGACGCATATGTAATAGTTTAACAGGACACTGGCCACTGTATTCCTGAACTGTCTTTTTATCTGTTCTTTTTATTTGTTACATTTTTTTTTTGGTGTCTGATGATTTTATTGATGTTTTTGCCTGTTGTTGTTACGTGCCAAAAAGTCACCTCTGACTTACGGTGCCTCTGTTATAGGGTTTTCTCTGCAAGGTTCATTCAGGGGAGATTTGCTATTGTCTGCGTCTGAGGCTCAGAGTGTGTGACTTGTCCATGGTGGGAAAGTCATTTTGCGTGATTGAGTGGGGATTTGAAATCCCATCTAGCACGTTTCTGGACCAGTACCCACATCACTACACCACACTGGGTCTCTTTTGCTGTAGACCACCTTAGAAAATTCTGTTTGGAAAGAAGAGTACAAATTTGTTAATAAATAAATAAAAAATATTGGTACACAGAAGTTTGTTCTTGTTATTTGCTGGGAAGCTGACTTCAACTTTGGATGATCTTATGAATGAGAGATTTCCAAGAGCCACAGTCATCAACCACCACCCTCAGGTCTTGTTGATTGTATCCATCCAGCTGTAGGATAGACCTCTGCTTTTTCGTACTGGCTTCCATTTTAACAAATGTCATTGTCTTTTCCAATATAATGAAATCCAGATGGCCCACTTCTTTACCGCAGAGCCCCATGGGGAGGGTCTAGTCTGGAAAGAAAGGAGGAAATGGTGGGGAATGGGGAGATAATGGTTAGAGGAAACTTTCTTTAAGCACAATTTCCTTCTTCAACTATCAGCTCATTGTAGGGAAGGGAATGAAGCAGAGGAGTTTAAAAAGAAAAGAAAATGATTCTCCTCCAAAATCCTGGCAACCTTTGGCCAATGGTCATGCAAGCTGTGGATGATGGACACTAGTAAGCTTTTAGGAATGCTTAACTATGGAGGGTTACCTGTCCAAAGCTGTGCATTTCAATTCATATTAGGTCTGTGACATTAGAGAATGCACAAAAAGTACTGTCTGGCAGTGGAATATGCTGCCTCGGAGTGTAGTGGAGTCTTCTTCTTGGAGGTTTTTAAGCAGAGGCTGGGTGGCCATCTGTCAGGAGTGCTTTGAGGGTGTTCCTGCATGGCAGGGGGTTGGACTGGGTGGCCCAGGTGGTCTCTTCCAACTCCACATTTCTGTGATCCTATGATCCTAACAGATTCTGTCTTTTTCTAGTATTTTGTAACCCAAGCTTCCCTTGTCTGGCAACCTTTGGTCAATGGTCATGCAAGCTGTGGATGATGGACACCAGTAAGCTTTTAGGAATGCTTAGCTGTGGAGAGTTACCTGTCCAAAGCTGTACATTTCAAGAAATCACATATTAGGTCTGTGAGATTTTTCAAATACAGAGCTTTGATTAGAAGTTAATTGTGTTCAGAGAATATGGCCATCAGATGTGCTTTGGCAGAAAAATGCCTGTAAGATACAAGCACCATGTTGGAACAACCTGCAAGAATGATGAATCACCGTGTGGTGGTCTGAATGTTCTGTGCCTTCATGTGTAAAAGCCAGAAGGCCTGCCACTTAGCTGAAAAGCAGTGTAGAGAAGGAGTGCACAGAAGCAGAATACAGGAATGTTCATCCTGCTTCCCCACTCTGCTATCCTCCTTCCAACTTCTTTATCTCTTTGGGGTTGTAGAAACATTTTTGAAACATGAAAATGAAGCCCATCGGTTGGTCTAATGATCTGGAATTTTAGCACTGAGACTTCAGACTTATAGTGACCCTAAAGCAAACCTATCACTGGGGTTTGCTTGGCAAAATTTAATCAGAGGGAATTTGCCTTTACCTTCCTTTGAGACTGAGAGTGTGTGACTTGCCTAAGGTCACCCAGTGGGTTTCCATGGCTGAGTGGGGATTTGAATCCTGATATCCAGGGTTTGTAGTCCAGTGCTGAAACCACTACCCATCCTGGCAAAGGAGCATGCTATTTTTTAAATGCAATTTTTTAATGAGTTCCATATTTCTCAAAGGAAATTCCAGAAGCACACTGAGGACACACGCCAATTCTAATGTAGGAACTGAAGAGAAAAATAATGAACGTATTTTAAAATAAATTCTACTCTGAAATAACAAGTGTTTCTAGAATATACTTTGTCTTTGAGAGAGTGTAACCCAAATTCACTTTATTTATCTAACAATCCATACGTATGCAGAATTAACTGCACCCAGACCTGTTGATTTCAGTGTATTTAGCACACTGCATTTGTTATAACATTAAGGTATTTCTATATTAGTAATTTGGAGCTGGTGCCACTGAAGAAATATCCTATATTAGTCCTGATTGAGGTCTGAACATTTGTTGAGCAAACAAAAACAAAAAACAAAAACAAAACAGAACTAGATAATTTGGGAAAGGTTGTAACACTAGCCATGCTTTTTCAAAAAACAAACAAACACATCCATGTATTGTTGTTGGGTACCTTCACGTTGTTTCTGACTTATGGCAATCCTAAGATGAATCTGTCATGAGGGGATTTTTTTTGCAAGATTTGTTCAGAGGCATTGCCTTCCTGTGAGGCTGAGAGCATACGACTTGCCCAAAGTAACTCAGTGAGTTTCCATGGGTGGGTAGGGATTTGAACTCTGCTCTCCTAGAATCCTAGCCCAGCACTCAAAGCACTACGCCATATTGGCTCATTCATGTCATACTAATAGTATAATTTCTACCAAGTGTTTTTAAGATTCCTAGTGCTCAATTATTCAAAGCACAGAAGGCCGATTAACATTGCAAAGGACAGGATTGCCCACTCCTCTGATCTAGTTCAATAGAAAAGTACATTCTCTTGTCCCCTGTTAAATCTTATTTCTGGAATGTTAATTCCTTCTAAGAAACTTCAAAAATGGTTATAGACATCTTGAAGGAAGAGAGAACTGTAAGGTGTGATTATGATGAATGTTTGATGATTTATCTTCATCACATAATCAAGGATAAAATTCAAATCCTCAGAAAGATGTTTAATAATGTTTTAAACTACAGAGGGCTTGATTAAATGTGCTGTGGGATTAAAGTAAAACTGAAAGGTGGCCAGGAGCTAAATTCAAATACTCCAAAGATCATTTAAAAAAAAAAAAATCCAAAGTCATACAATTTAATGGAGATTTTGTAAAGTGAATTGGTTATTCCCCTATCATTTGGTGACAACCACTTCCCTCAACCTTCTCTCTTAAAACAACTTCATTTCTTACTAAAAATGTGTACATAGTCCAAGAGGAGGGGCCTCTGGGCCTTTCTGCACTATACTGTTATAGTGCTATTATTCCACTTTTAACATCCTGTGGAATTCTGGGGTTTGTAGTTTACTGAGGCCCAAGAGCTCTCTGGCTAAGAATCCCAAATACCCCTCCCTAAATGCCAAACCCCAGGATTCCAGTGGATGTTTGAAGTGAAAAAATAGCACCATAACAATGTAGTGCAGAAATTGCCTATGTTTGCTGCTATTATGTGGATGCACATTGTAATGTGTTCATTCCAGTCCTTACAGGATGCATGATATGTACAGGGGATGTACAAGCTGGTCCAGAACTACAAATGGCAGGAAAGAACATGCAGGTAGAACTGGACTAGATCTATTTGTCATGCTTTAAATATCTTGAGGTTTACAGCTCTCAGTGTGCAATGGAGAGCAAAGTAACCCGCATTCTTGTGGGAAATACTGTAGATGATTCTTTGTAAGAATGATGGCCAGGCTCCTGTAGGGATGGACCACTCACACAGTCCTTCATTATGTGAATAGTCTGGCACTCTCTACATTCACACAGGGAAGTTACAGCAATGGTGGTGGCAATGGGAACACAAGAGGAAGCTGGCTCGGAGCTGCCTATTTAAAGGGCTTAATTAATCATTACAAAGAAAATCATTGCATAAAAATACCAAATTTTTATTATTATTACTATTTTTGTTTTAATTTGTTTTAACTGGTTTCACTTCTTTGACAGCTTAATTCCTTCAAAACTTTTGTATGTGGTTAATATTTAATTATGTTTGTTCTCACTGTTGTAAACCAAATTGCGTTCCAAACTGGCAACAGAGTGGGATATCCACCATCACCACCACCGCTGGAACATCAGCCTCGTGTCAAGTTCTCCTGGAACATTGTTTATGCCTCTGATTATCCAAGCCACTCATTGCATCATGCCTTGGTTCTGAGGACCCTTTGAGGCCAAGCATTCAAGAAATTAGTGGCTTAGAGTTTGCCACCTTTTTCTTCCTTTTTTGTGTCTGCTGCCTTTGGCTAAGATCCAGTAATAGCCTGGCGGAATGTGAAGCTAGACCA
The DNA here is from genome assembly GCA_948474755.1 of Ctenosaura bakeri. Taxonomy (NCBI): domain Eukaryota; kingdom Metazoa; phylum Chordata; class Lepidosauria; order Squamata; family Iguanidae; genus Ctenosaura; species Ctenosaura bakeri. Next base: position 618,366 of record CAOLHI010000240.1, on the reverse strand, counting down.
TGTCTCAGCCTGGATGGAGAGGGCTGTGACTGTTAGAGGTAAGTACAGCACAGAGAACTGTTGCTCTACTTAAATCGGCGCTGCTGATAATGATACATACAATGGTACAGATCTAAAGACCAGTCTACCAGTCAAGTTGTAGCCTTATCTGGAGACTCTTTTAACATAGCTGCAGATAGTATTTCTAAGGCTTGCAGAGAAACCCAAGCAGTGGCTCAAACAACTGTTGAAGAAGTGCCAATTAAACAGCTACAGCATGTGTATCAAGGGACAAAAGAATTGGTACAGCTGAATTGTGTATTTTCTATAAATGCCAACAACTCATTTTTATTATGTGTTGAGAGTCCTTATAGAGGATTAAATAAAATAACTTAATGCAGGCAATAAAGTGATAGGATCCAGTTTGGATAATGTGGTACTAGAGATACAAAGCGTCCAATTTTAAAAATTAAAACAAACAATTTACAGTTAAAGAGGGTTGATTGAAGTGGGAAAGAGAAGCAATGAGAAGGTTAAGAGGATGGGAGGACATTGCTGTGTGACAGGGTAGAAGTAGAATCATAGAATCATAGAGTTGGAAGAGACCCCAGGGTCCATCAAGTCCAACCCCCTGCTATGCAGCAACACCTATCAAAGCATTCCCAATAGATGGCCATCCAGCCTCTGCTTAAAAACTTCCAAAGAAGGAGACTCAACCACACTCCGCGGCAGCATATTGCACTGCCAGACAGCTCTGACCGTCAGGAAGTTCTTCCTGAGGTTCAGGTGGAATCTCCTTTCCTGCAGCTTGAATCCATTGCTCCTTGTCCTGGTCTCTGGAGCAGTAAAGAACAAGCCTTCTCCCTCCTCAACATTACATCCCTTCAAATATTTAAACATGGCTATCATGTCCCCTCTTAACCTTCTCTTCTGCAGACTAAACATACCCAGCTCCCTAAGCTGTTCTTCATAGGGCATGGCTTCCAGACCCTTCACCATTTTGGTCGCCCTCCTCTGGACACGTTCCAGCTTGTCGACATCCTTCTTGAATTGAGGTGCCCAGAACTGGACATAGTATTCCAAATGAGGCCTAACCAATGCAGAATAGAGTGATACCATTACCTCCCTCAATCTAGACACCATACTCCTATTGATGCAACCAAGAATTGCATTGGATTTCTTGGCTGCCACGTCACACTGCTGACTCATGTTCAGCTTGTGATCTACCAAGACTCCTAGATCCTTTTCACATGTACTGCTATCCAGCCACACGTCCTCCATCCTATACTTGTGACTTTCATTTTCTCTGCCCAAGTGCAGGACCCTACATTTATCTCTGTTGAAATTCATTTTGTTAGCCTTGGCCCATCTCTCCAATCTGTCAAGGTCATATTGAAATTTGATCCTCTTCTCTGGTGTGTTAGCAACCCCTCCCAATTTTATATCATCTGCAAATTTGAACAGCATGCCCTCCACTCCTTCATCCAAATCATTGATGAAGATGTGGAATAGCACTGGGCCCATGACAGAACCCTGAGGCACCCCCCCCAGTCACTTCTCTCCAGGATGAAAAGCAGCCATTGGTGATTACCCTTTGGGTGTGGTCAGTCAACCAATTACAAATCCACCTAACAGTAGCCCTATCCAGCCCACATTTTACTAGCTTCTTTGCAAGAATGTCATGGGGAACTTTGTCAAAGGCCTTATTAAGGTCAAGATATGCTACATCTACAGCATTCCCTTCATCTATCAAGCTTGTAATTCTATCATAAAAAGAGATAAAATTAGTCTGGCATGACTTATTTCTGAGAAATCCATGCTGGCTTTTAGTGATTACGGCATTGCTTTCTAAGTAATTACAAACTAACTGTTTAAAGATCTGCTCTAGGATCTTTCCTGGAATTGATGTCAGGCTTACCGGGTGATAATTATTAGGGTCCTCTTTTTTCCCCTTCTTGAAGATGGGGATGACATTTGCCCTCCTCCAGTCTGCTGGGATTTCTCCTGTTCTCTAAGAGTTCTTGGGTCATTGCATCCTGCAATTAGAAGGGTCACTGCATCCTGCAATTTAGTATTAATTACATATGCTAGTGTAATTTCCAGCATGTAGTTTCCTGGACATTGCAGAAGGAGGTATCCAATATGTATTTTTCAGAAGGAAGTATCTAGTATCTCCTTGCATAATAATGAGATGCTTCCACACACACCTTTGGGTGGATGGCCTTCATGGTCAGCTAGAAGCTGGGAATAGGATGATTGGGCAGCATTTGGCTGCCATTATGCAGCTGGGAGACGGGACCTACAGCATATACTACAGAATCTCCAGTATACACACTGCAGATCCAGGGGGGCAATAACTGTTTATTTTTCCTGGTCCAGGCAGTCCTCCACCTCTCCCAGCCACTGACGATAGGAGTCTGCCCTGGTACCAACAAACTGTTTTTCTGGAGAGGGAAGCAGAAGCCCAATATCACTACACTGGTGGAGCTTTATGTTTTACCATGGAACTATCTCAGTCTCCTTGTCCCAAAGAAAGTCCACAACTTCCAATGAATTAATGGAACATATAACATCTTAAGAGATCACACAGTGCTAGATGTGGTAATGGCCTTGTTTTTGATATATTTGGTGCACAAAAAAGATGAGGTGAAATTTTTCCACTCTACATTTTTTGTGGATTGTCCAATTATAAGGTTATTTTGGAAAAAGTTCAAGATAGTAATTAAAAAAAAATTCCATGAATAGAGCTTTCATGGAACTTCAAACGTTTTTGCTAATTCATACAAAAGAGATACCTACCAACCATTATGAACTTGTTTCAAGTATGATTAAGTTATGCAAAACAGTGAAGAATGTTATCTGTAGCTGAATGAGAAAATAAATGCTTTAAAGATGAAATCTTGTCACAGTTTACCAATCATATGAGACTGTAGAAAGAAAGACAAAAATGCAAATGTTTTGATTTGGGTGGTTTTAATTAAATCTTCACAGAACATACTATACACATCACATCTATGTTTATTTTATTGCCATATATTAGTTTATTGCAATATAATGCTTATAATTCAAGTGTGTGTAGAACTTTGAAAATCCCAGTAATATATTTGAAAACATACATGTAAAGTTCTTTCCCCAATTAGAAATCTACAACAACTCTCTCTTAAATTCCCCCATGTAGACCATGTAGGCCAAAAAGAATTTTAATTTGCTCCGAAAACAAATCAATACTTCTACTTAGCTGAGAAAATGCATCAGGTGCAACCCGCCCCCCCCCTTACTAGAGTTAATGAGAGATCTGCCATTCACTTCAGTAAGTGGTAGATTCTCCCCACTACTTAAACAACAGGGGGCTTCCCCCTAAAAAACACACTTCTAACTAATCTTTTACAGTGTTAGATCACCTATAATTATTTAAGTCTGAGAGTGAACGAGGAAGCATTATTCACCTATACTGCTGCTACTTTGTAAAAGTAAAATCAGGAAATGAAAGATCACATAGAATTTTACTGGCTTTGACACCAAATGCTCTGATATATTTGTGCCTCACAGATGACAAGTGCTGGTGAAACATCATTGGTCACTGCTGCTATACCCAAGCTAGAGATGACTAAGGCATCTTTGCTTCAGGGGAAAGGCAAGAGCCATATCTTTGCACTGGAGGCAGACATGTAATTCCCTTTCTGTTTGCTCTGTTACTTCTCCATGAGAGTATAACATTGGGCTGTTAGATTCATTGTTCACCTGTTCACTGATTTTTAAGTTATGTGCTATATCAAGTCTACCTTTGCTTCTGACATTCCTCCTTGTGAAACGTGAGCAGAATGATAGCTCATGATGACTAATTTTGCTCAATAGACTTTCATAAAAGTACTGTCTCAAAAGCTTTTTAGAAGACCAAATAAGTAAATAAGCAATGTCTACCAGTGGTACATCCACACTACATAATTACAGTGCTTTAATACCACCTTGATTGTCATGACTGCTTCTTATGGAATTCTGCAACTATAGAATTCAAAGTATAAATCCTAGGATTCTGTAGACTGAAGCTAGGATTGTTAAAGTGGAATCAAATTTCTGAAATTGCACAGTGTGGATTTTTTTTTTTATCTGTGTGCTTGTTGACATTCTTAATACTGTAGCATCAAGTTTATTGAGAATGAGATACAACTTATCATTACAGATTCTTCTTGACCAAACAAACATTCTCAGTACTTGATCATTTTATCTTTAATAATGCTTTCTCCCAATTTACCTAGAACAGACGTTAAGGTAATTGTGGCATGTAATTTTCACAATTCCCTTAATTACCATTAAAGTAATTAGGGCATGTAATTTCCTGGGGTACTAGAGACTAATGTTAGAGAGAAGATAAATGTTTGTTAGAAGATCTAGTTTCATTTTTGAGTTCTTTAAGAATTGTTGTTGTTGTGTGCCTTCCAACTGTTTCTGACTTATGACGACCCTATTATGGGGTTTTCCAGGGGCTGAGAATGTGTGACGCAGACAGGGTCACTCAGTAGGTTTCTATCCCTGAGTGGGGAATCCAGCCCTGGTCTTTAGGTCATAGTCCAATGCTCAAATCACCCCACCATGCTGGCTCTCTTCTTTAAGAATGCTTGGCTGCAAATAATCTGGACCTAGTGATTTGTAACCTTTTAATTTATCAATAAGGCTTAGAATACAATTTCTTGTCATACTGTGTTCACTTCATCAGCTTGTCTGGTCCCTTCTTAACAAATGTCAAGTCAAACCTGAGTAATTGCCTTAGTGCTATACTTCTTCGATGATTAGCACTCACAGTGCAGTGACAGCAATTTATCAAAGAACTGAGTCATTGTCCAGAGGGCTTGGTCTACTCTGATGTCATCATGTCTGATATTTCATCAAGTCATTAGATATAAACTACCTTATCAATTAAATAATAAAGGTGTGTTTCTTCATAAGTGCATCTGCAGTGCCTGGAGTCCATTCTTTTGTTTCTGAAGAGTTTTGACTTCTCCTTAGAGGTGAAGTAAGAATGTTCTTGAAATGAAACTCAAATCCTCTTCAAACCAAATGTAATGTGGTCAAAATCTATGATATCACTTAACATTGCACTGTTAAGCCCATCATGATACTGAAGAAGTGAGCAGGCATGAGGTATATTAACCATGAAATTGATCATAGAGATTCCTGAAACTGACATGATGGGCCACTGCTCAGCTCAGTGGATAGGCCACATGCTTTGCATATAGATTTAAATTTCATTTCCCTGAAGCTATATACCATGCAGGTTGTGGGAGAATCTCTTAGTCAAAAAGTTTGAAAAGTCTTATAGAAACTAAATTATAGAAAAGTCAGAATAATTGCAAAAAATATATTTATAATGTACCTCCACTAAGAATAATGTAACATAAAGATCATATAGAGATATACAAAAATATCATTCATGTATATTTAAACAAAAGGCAGATTCCAGTTTGATGTTTGCAAAAAAGCTCATCAATGGATCTCAGAGGACATTATTTCCTTTTCCCTACATACCTCTGCATGCCCACAATGTGTCATTTTCCTCTCCTTCTCCTTTAGTCTCCATGCTACTCAAAATTCTACTGTACAGAATTTCTCCATCATTTGAGTGGTCAGTGAGGGCCACTTGGGGAAGGTGCAGTTGGCTTCCATCAAGACTTGCTGATGGGCTTCTTTCATCAGTACAAAGTGATTCTCCAACTTTCCTAAGAACTCTGTTGTTTTTTCTTATTTGACAACATATAGAGTTTGGTTCTAAACAGTATTTTTGATCTCCCAGCAGTTTCTGTCGGATAATATGCAAACTAAAGCTGCCAAGGTAATAGGAAGAAGTTAGCATTTAACTGTACTATTGATTTGTTTTGCTCCAAAGAGATCAATGTGTTCTGAATTTTCTTTTTTGATCTGGCAGGCTATTCTGTTACGTACAGCGGAACAATCCTCATAAGGATTTTACTTTATCAACCTTGCCCTCTGTAAGTTCTCTTTGAGCCTTAATTGGCTCCCTGATTAAAACCAGGATGCATTTTTCATTTCATTAAAATATATTCTAACCCAGGAATACATAATAACAGTTTGCGTTTGTGAAGATCTAAACTGCGTGGTATGAGAATATGCCAGGAGTACATGCATAAGTAACAAATAATTTTAATATGAAATAGGCATACTAATATCATCTCAGGATCATTAAAGCAGAAAGGAATGCTGCAATTGGCCAGTGTTACTTTCTGTTATTCCTGTTTTCTTTAAGGCAAATATTTCAGGATAGGTGGTCACTGAATATGAGGCTTCAGAGATATTTGTACTTGTTTCTCTAATAAAACATAAAGAGGAGTAACTGTGTCATGATATTCTTCTAGACATTTCTGTAGAAAATGGACAAACTGGAGCTTGTGAAGAAATTTTCAAGTTGTATGTGCTAGATCCCACTGGATCGTGGAAGTTAAGCAGGGTCAGTCCTGGTTAGTACTTGGATGAGAGACTGCCAACAAATACCAGGTGCTGTAGGCTATGGCCATTTCCGCACTACAGTGTTAAAGTGCTGCTATTCCACTTTCAACGCCCTGCGGAATTCTGGGGTTTGTAGTTGACTGAGACCAAAGAGCTCTTTGGCTGAGAATTCAAAGTGCCCTTCCCTAAACTACAAACCCCAGAATTCCATAGGAGGTTGATAGTGCAATAGCAGCACTTTAACACTGTAGTGCGGAAATGGTGTATATTTCTGAGGAAGGAACTGGCAAAGCAACCTCTCAGTATTTCTTGCCTAAAAAAATCCTATGAAATTCATGGGGTCGCCATAAGTCAACCGATGAGTTGAAATCACACACACACACGCATGTAATTCCTTAACACTTCTCAATATGTTAACATAGGCCATTTCTGCACCAGATTGTTATAGTGCTATTATTCTGCTTTCAACATCCTATGGAATCCTGGGGTTTGCAGTTTAAGGAGGGGCTTCAAAGGCTCCTCCCTAAACTGCAAACGCCAGGATTCCATAAGATGTTGAAAGTGGAATAATAGCACTAGAATAGAATACTACGGAATAAGCCATAGGCCCTTTTCACAAGTTACCCGTTTGCGTGGCTGCGGGGAGCGTCTCTCGCGAAAAGCCTCAGCAGGAATGCTGCCACTTCCCTGCTGCTTCGTCCCGCAGCTCGCTTCCTGGTCGCGTGACCATCGTGCTAGCGCCCCTTCCTTCCTTCTGCAGTGCAGCCTGGGAGCTGTAGGCTGCACTGGGGGAGGAAGTGCTACCAGCCCGGCTTGTCCAACGCACCGCAGGGCAGGTAAGTGCGCAAGGGCCCAGGGAGCATTGCGTGACCGTGCAGTATTTTTGGCTCCCAACTGAAAATAAAAAAATGCATGCGCAGTCGGCTTTAGGCTTGTGAGTGTCGCGTGAATGGGAGTGCGTCGTACGGACTGACGCTCCCATTCATGCAACGCTCAAGGGGCCCTCTCGCAACAGAAACTGCACGCGAAAAGGGCCATAGTTATTTCATCATAATTGTAATGTATTTAATGTGACTGAAAGGCATCAAAACTTGATTTTAAAACTTTTCTTTAAAAAACATTCTATCATTTTAAAAAAGAAATATTTTCATAGGAATTTTCTACCTCAATTACCCTGCCCCAAATTTCAATTCCCCCCCCCATGGATTTTATTTAAATTATAGTAGGAAGGCAATCCTCTGTCCCATTTTCTGTCCTCCTCTACAAGTCCTTCCAGGTATTTATTGTTATTTCCTGTCAGATTGACTTATAATGATACTATGAATGAAACATGTCCTTCTAGATATGCCTTTAGGTTAATTGGTAACAGTAATTCAATCCCTATGCCTAAAATGAAGATTTTCAAGATCAAGGTAATTACATTTCAGTATCATGCTAATTATATTTCCCCTGGTTTTGAACTGATTTTAGTTAGCAGTCCAACCCCTGAAGTACAAACCACTCCCTGGTGTCCCAGAATTGCATCTAGTCTTTCATCTGGGGTTCTGCCTTTGTTCCTTAAACACTGGTGCTGGCTTTCCTATCCTGTCAAATGCTTCTATAGGAGTTTGGTGGGATAGGAGTTGCCACAACAAAGAGATGGAAGAAAAACACATTATATAGGTGCTAGAGGAGCTAAAAAATATATGGCTCAAATCCTGTAGCATAAACTAGCATAATTGGGGATTACCCTAGCAGAAGTACTTCTGGGGACATTGCAGAAGGAGGTATACAACGCTGGCCAATGCAACTAACAACTTCACAGCATTGGGACATGCCTCAATGAGCAATTGGTGGCCAGGGATGAGTAGGAGCAGCTGGAAGAAAGAAACAGCTGTCAATCTTCCAGACTTCCAGCCGATACTAGAGTAGTACTACTACCGGTAGTCGATCCATGGACCAGTGCCACTTGTGAGCTATCTGTGAAGAATGACCTGGAAAGAAAGAAGCAATTGGAATGAAAGATCAGGAAATGCTTATGGAACAATAAGAAATCAAACAATGGAATAATTTGTGAATATGCTGATTTAGTAGTATGTTTAGATGGATCTGTAATGGTAGAATAACTTCTTTTTTTAAAAAAAAAAATTCTCTTAGTACAGTTTGGCCAGGGGTTAGAGTCCTTTTGTGTTTTAGCATGCTAGTGCTTAGTAAGTTAGTGTTCTAATGAATTAGTGTTTAGGTTTATTTTAGTTTTATTGTTTTAGTATGGTATTTTAGTTTATGTTTATGTTAAAAACATTAGTTGGAGTTTCTTATTTTGTCAAAAATATTATATATATATATACATATACATATACACACATATATAGGTATATATATGCAGATGGATGATAGACAGACAGACAGACAGAAAGAAGCAGTGAGCACCAATGTGATATTGCGCTTTCCCTAAAAAAAATTGCCAGTCTCCTGTATCAGATAGCCTAAGGAGCACTGTGCTAAAGTATATCCACTGTACTCACTGGAGATCTGGGTGGGCAATGGACATTCCTTTCTTTGGCTGCACAACTGCAGCCAATTTGCTGTCTGGGTGCTGTCTGCCCTCCTCTGGTCACTAATTCTCCAGGGGAATATGCTGTAGCATCATCATGTTGTGCTCAGTGTAGAAGCACAATATAAGTATGCTGGCAGATCTTTAATATAGGATTTTTACATATATTTGTGTTTGCAGTTAGCCTTCTCAACTACTCTACCCCTTTAACATGGTAAGATATTACAGGGATACATTACAGCCACTGTGCTTTCTCTGTGCCCACAGGCAAACCCTTCCAGACCTCTTCCCTTCCTTAGCTTTTGTAATTATATTCTCTTTTCCTCTCTTCCTTCCAGAAACCCTTGGATTGCAGTTTCCACCCTAGAAGCATCCAAACAATCAGCTCTAACCATTTAGGGCAAGATCCTTGCACACAACTGTGCCCTGTCTCTTTAGGTCTCATAGCTTTGGTACACTAAAAGATGCCGATTAAGCCAGGTGGTTGCATTTACATTTCATTTATTTGATATTCTGTTTTATATTTCTGTTATGCCTAGGAGTGTCCATCATCTCTGTGCAAATTAATTCCTTGTTAGGATTCATGAGATTTTGTAGCTGGATGCCTTTTGCAAATAAGCTATTTGCCAAAGAGTAATTGTCATCTCTGTTGTTGAATTTGATGTGTGTTAACTAAAAACCTACTGAAAAGTAGAACAATCACACTACTGCTAAAGTTAAACAGTCCTTTATATATATGTATCTCAGAACATGCATAAGCTGGCACACGTCTGGAGGAAAATATGTGGCTCCAATTTGAAACTCCCCCCACATGCTGCAACTATGGTTACTTTTTAAAGTGTATCTGTACCATGCAATCAGAACAGCTTGATGTCATTTTAATTGTCATGGTTCTGTCCTACAGAATTCTGGGATATGTAGTTTGGTGGGGACTTTATATTCTCTGCTAGAGCATACTAGTGTATCTAACATCACATCTAATTTGACCAATTTCATTTTTAAAACAGAGCAGTCACTTCACTTTTTTTTTGTATTAGACTTTTTCCTTCATTCTCTTCACTACTGATACCTTGGGATAAAATAAGCTATTTGTCCTCTGTGTCCAGGCTTCAAGGACTGCAACATACTACAAAATTCTCCCAGGTGGATCAAGAATAATACAACCAGTTTAAATTGTCAAAAATAATGTTGAAGCCTGTTTTCTTTATTCAAAGTAGGATATTTTGATTCACCAAAATGGTAAAATGACAGGTGTACTCAATATTTGTCTTTGTCTCCCTGGACCAGTGCCTCTTCCCAAAGAGTGACACAGAACAGAAAAAAATGCTTGGTAAAAATTATCTCCTTTTAAAAAATAATTTCCTTTCTTTAAAATGTTCTCAGTTATACTGCAAACATCTTCCATTCCCTCTGTTCTAAGGAAGCAGAGGTTCTTTTCTCTCCTTATCTTTTTTCTTCCTTTGTGAGAAGCTTTCTCATCAATAATTTAATTGCTATTTTTAAAACCGGAAAGACTAGGAACCCCTCCCCCCTCCTTGTTTACATCTTTTTTTAAAAAAATAAGAATGATTTTCAAAAATTCAGCTGCAGTTGTTAAGTTCATGCAAGCAATGCTTTTGTAAACAGTAGGTCTTACTTCTGGGCAAAAGTTGTATCGTTTTAACACTGAAGACCAAAAAAGCAAGAGTGTTCAGGACAGTCTGTTAAAAACCTCTGCAACTTCGATGTGGAGTAGAAGGCTTTCGTGGTCAGAATCCATTGGTTCTTGTGGGTTTTTTGGGCTTTGAGACCCTGTTCTGGTTGTATTTTCTCCTGATGTTTCACCTGCATCTGTGGCTGGCATCTTCAGAGGAAATCTTCCTCGGAAGATGCCAGCCACAGATGCAGGTGAACCGTCAGGAGAAAATACAACCAGAACACGGTCTCAAAGCCCGAAAAACCCACAAGAACCTCTGCAACTTCAATTTCACTAGCCAATATGACCATACATGTCCAGTTTGAAGTGTCCATAGATCATACCTACACATGGCATTGCCGACAGAAAGATATTCTATAGCGGAGGTTTCCATTTCGTGTATTCAGGTTGTACCTATGTGGCAAAAAATTTGAAGGTGGGGACATTTCAAATAACTGGTTTTTTTTCCTTTGTGGACAAGTACTAGATTTATTTTGACTATTTTTGACTGAAATCACCATTTCTTGCCAACTCTAAGCAGATAGAAATACAGTTTGTGTTCTTGTAAGAAGATTAGACAAATTCATGAAGGAGAACACAAGGAAAAATTGTACCCTGCTTGACTTTCTTGTAAGCAGCTGACTGGCTGCTGACTGGATAAGTCTTTAGTTTGACCCATCAAAGCTCTTATATTTTTACACTCTTAAAGAGTTCAGACTGAAGAGTTCTCTGAAGAGAATAAGAGTTTTAACCTGGGGTAGTATTCTAACACCATTCTGAAAACAAGGCAACTAGAATCTAGAACAAGGTATTTTCTTTTCAGTGACTCAGATTACCAGGACTGTTGTCAACTTGGTTGAAACTGTGAGCGTTTATTGGATTAGAAAAGCATATATTGTGCCTCTCTCCTATCTCTGTTTGAGGAAGCAATTTACTCTTAAAAACAAAGCTTCAAACATATCACACAGTCTTATTTGACAACCAATGTGTGCTGTACTGGTTATATTGTGAGCAAAGTAAGAATTTGGATCCCGATTCAGAACAATGATGGTCCTTGCATTGGTCACCGAAGCTCTCTTCAGGTGTTCAGCCCACCATAAATGGCTCAATCTCTGTAGGAGGGTGTGGGCCCTGAATGTTGACCTTGCCTCTGGCACCCCTGCATTCACTAAACTCTTCTCATCCTTTTACTCAGTCAACATGAATGTCTCAAATGACATTGTAAGTGCCTAAGTGCCTTCAGCTGAATGAGAGAAGGCTGGGAGTAAAGGGAAGTGGCAGTAAGTGTGGGTGCACTGAAAAAGGATGGATCCATATGCTTCATGCCTCATACATGGCATGTGATTCATGCCTTCTATAAATGCAGCCATGGTCAAACACTTGAATAGATTTTGTTTCCCAACCAAATCCACCTTAAGAGGGTATTTTGGAGATAATAGGCTGCCCTGTGATCTTTGAGGAAAGACTTGCCTATCTGTATCATAAATTATATGGAATTATCATCATGGCAATGACTAAAAACTAAGTGTACCTTCTTCAAAGCAACCCACCTCTTGAGCAGTAACTACCATTGAAACATCAAAGGGTCTTATATCCCCTAACTAACTGAACTTCCATCTATCTTTCATCTGCGGAACTTGCCAGCCAAATAGGCTTCTTAATCTTCCTTAATTCTATGGCCTATCTGAGCACATCCACATCAAAGCCCAGTTCAACCTGATCACTTCCATGTAGAGTGGAAAGAATTAAACAACTATAGGCCCTCAGTTTGTGTAACACAGCCCCTCAACCCCACAAACTCCCCAGTATTCTTTAAGATAAAACTAAGGAAAGGGTGATAGTTTATTAATGGTAGCAAGTAGCAGGCTGGCTGTACCACCTTGAACACACCTGCTTGTGACTGATTTTGGAAGCCAAGGGGTATCATGCTTGGTTGGTGCTTGGATGAGAAATCACCAGAAAATGCCAAGGATCTCTAAGTGGAACTAGGACAGTATTGTCCCAGATAGTCACTATTAGTGAGAACTGACAATACTGGACCAGACGGACTTGGTATAAGGCAACACCCTATATACTCTTTGGGCTGAAAAAAGTATTTCAGGCTCTGAAGAGCAAAGAAGGGACCACTAATTATAAAGGCCTGTGTACCTATTAATTCATCCTAAGCCATTTTTCTTTCTTGGCTGAAACATACACACACTAATGAAATTCCATGTTTGAGGCAGAGGAGTTGCAATACAAAAGCATCTCAGAGGAGAGAGGTGGCAGCCTAAACACCTGTTATTCAAGTAACAAAAGTCATAAAATGGCAAACATCTAAAATGCAATAATTTCTAATGTACCAGTTTCAGACTCTTTTATTTCTTACACCGTGGTTCTTGACTATCCCTTATTTTTGCAAAGGGCCTCCAATAGATTTCAAGTGTGATTGTGAGTGCGTACATGTGTGTGTGAAATTTAATTGTTGAATGTGAGTTTGTTTGGGTTTTTTTGTATAGGCTCAGGTTCCCAGCTATTGGTCCACTGGGAGTTTGTGCAAGAGAAATCTACAATGCATAATGCATAATGCAAAGAAAGTATTTTATTTGCCCCCATAGATTTGTGATTCATTTTCTCAGCTGCTGCCCCTGGAGACTGATAAAGTTCTAGGGACTAACAACTGCAGAAGCCAAGCGCAGAGCAATTCTTTGTTGAGAATGAAATTTATTTTATGCATCTATTATTTCTTTGTTTCTTGTCTATAGTTTTTTTTAAATAATGGAAATCTTTATTCTGATTCTTACTTTTTTTCAGCCAAATGAAATAAAAGCAGTCAGATCTTGCTGGCATTTCTCAAAGTGCCTCTGTCTCTGCAAGGACTAGGTTTTGAATTGAAATGTGCAGAAATGGGAATATATTATTCCATTCTGGAACGAAATTGAGGGCAGCTTACTGTATATTTGCATTAAAAGCTTTGAGGTTAGCTGAGATGTTTTAAAAATTATATCTTCCCAAAGTGGGAGCAATGACACTACAAAATTTAAGAAATATGCTAAATGTCCTGTCTTTAAGAAATCCACCAATGTAAGATTTTTAGGTCTTAACATATGAAAATCCTATTTTACAGTAATACATAACTGGAGAAGTCAAAGCCCATGGTCTAAGTTGGACTTCAGTAAACATTCATTTCATGGTACTCAAATCCTGGATATCCCTTCACCTCTCACTTTTGGGTTCCGCAGGGGTTGTAATTATGTACACCAGGCATAGCCAACTTCACAGGGCTAGAGTATTCAGTGCTCACACCATCACTGGCACCAAGTCATTGGGAACCATTCTGCTCCTGCTGCAGTTTGGTGGCTACCACCAAGGTTTCTACCATTGCAGGAGTAGAGTTCTGCTTTATCTTCTAGAAGGGAAGATTGGGAAGATGGTTTTTGCAGCAACACTGCAATTTGATTGTGTGTTTTTACTGATGGTGGCAATGGTAGGGTAAGCAAAAATGGCCACCAGGGAGCTTGCATGTGGCCTACTAGCCATATGTTGCCCATACTGGTGTACATGGAATGGAAGGGGATTGGGATAGCATCTGTTTACATCCACTGGCTTTACCCTACAAGCATTCAGTATAACCTCTGAATCTGCACGTATCGAAATAGCATGTGCGTATACTTTTTTGTGTACACATGACTGGAAACCTTGCTCTTTGCTTCACATAAACAGCTTGCCATGTTTGAAGACCAAATGCCAAAAACAACACAATGACCTTGTTCATGAATACATCTCATCACATTTTGTTGGAATCTAGAGATTTTCAGCAAAACTAGCATCGTATCATAATGTAATCAGAAGTGCTTTATCTTGAGGAAAAAAAAGACCCAACAGAGACATGGTTTTTTCACTAGGAAAATGCTGCGGCATAGTTCAACACAACATTCCATATTTAAAATCCCAAGATAATGGTGTTTTGGCATGACGGGCCAATGTAATATTCTGTGATACTGTGCTGGTGCAGCAGCTGGTAAACTATAAGCTAAGCAATCTTTTTGCTGGCACAGCATGTCTTATTTAGAGCTTGTATCTGATTTAACACTTTGTGCATATCACTAAAGTCTGCTAGCATTTATGAAATGTCCACTGGTATTATACTGACTAAAAGGAGTTCAACAGTAGAATTTTAACTGAAGCATATGCACATGATGATAACCTCGGCAATTCTTTCATCTTCAAACAATAAGTCATTTTGGTCACTTTTTCTATAATTAGCCTCCCTGCACCAGCCAAGGTAAAATATAGTACCTTCAGATTTTTGGATGCTCAATGCTAGATCAATCCAAAATTGCATGGGTGACACTACTTAGATAGTGTCTAAGTTGGCAGTTTAATTCCATGCTCAGGTTACGACAGTGCATCTTGCAGAGCAAGGGTTTTCATGATTCCTCTCCCCAGTCTTAGCAATCTGTGTGGTTATTTTCATCATGCTTATAAATGCCTTTTCAAGGCATTGATTTCCACAAACAAGCTTAAAATGTCATGAAAAGGCAGCCAGGAGGGCTTTGGTTTGTTAAAAATCTGACTTCTCTCAAGGATAAGAGTGCCATCTTCTGTGAAATCCATCATGTGCCTCCATGAACTTTAGTGCTTTCCTGTTGAGCTGCACCAAAGAGGGCACAGCCCCTCTGAGGCTTTTATAAACATTTCAGTATTAAATTGTACTGGCTTCTCCTCAAATTGCCAAATGTAAGACTTATTGACACTTTCATTAGAGTTCATAGAGGATTATTTTCAAGTGCAACCAGAGCCATCTTTCAGTTTAATACTCCCAGCTCAGACTCTATATTAATTCTTATCTCTAGGCTCTCGTACTGAAAGGTTGGTCAGATTGGCTAAATTTGTATATATACTGGCTTAGTCTAGTATGGAGTACAGAACCCTCTAAATTGCCTTTGTGAGATGGTGAAAGAACAAACAAGCAAAGTTTTGGTTAGCTTCTGAGCAAATCTCAGTTCTTTGTGTGATTATATGCTTTTTCAGTACCCTTTAAAGATCAAACCATCCAAGTGATTGCACAGAGACAGTGAAAAATGGATTGCAGAGTCCTGATTAGTACATCCGTTTATTAAGCTAACACTGAATTACAGTATTGCTGAGGAAAAATGACAGCATAAGAGCATTAGATTGATACCCTCCTAAGGAAATAGTGATCCAAATTTGAAATGGCACTTATTTTTTTTTTTAAAAAAGCTTAATTAAAAATTAGCTCAATGGGGTTTCTGTCTGTTCTGAACAGTTTGACAATTCTTTTAATTTTAGAGGCATGTTATAAAAGATATTGAAGTGGAATCTGGAGAGTGGGAAGGTACAATGAGCAATCAAGTTAATATAAGAGAATAACTGCAAATGAATAATCACCAAAATAGTGACAGAACTGAAATATAGACCATAGGCACGATTCAATAACTTCCATGTTGGTGACTGTCATAATAAAAAGATCTAGTCCTCCAAGGCCACAATCTTATATGTGCTTAACTGTGAATAGGCCCTATTAAACTCAATGGAACTTGCTTCTGAATAATTAGATACAAGATTGCAACCTAAAGTAAACTGAAGTTTTTGCATTTAGTTCCACTGACTTCATTATCAGTTTTTGTTTTTTTTGCCACATTGCTTTTTATCCATGGGGTGGGACAATTGTACAGAATGGTATGATTAGAGTTTGTCCAAATGGTGTCCAGCCTATAGGTTGAAATCCCCGAGTAAGCCAAAGCCAAAACAGATGTAGCTGCATGTGCACACATGGATTCCTTGGCCTTCTTTGTTTTGTCTTTCTCTTCCCTTTACCCCTCACTGACCAAACTGTAAATAGAATTCAGCCAGAGTGAAATCCTATAGATTTTGCTTGGAAAAATTCAGACCTATGGCACTTGGATGGGAGTAAGCACCTGAACAACATGTGTCTTAGTTCCAAGTAAAAAATGCATAGGATTAGCTACAAGTCTTTTCCATTGCAGTAAATCAGACAACATGTAAAGACATAATCCAATCAAAGTTAAGCTATTAGAGGCAGGAATTTATTCCTTTCCACTATACATATGTGCTTGTGCATGTGTGTGCATAAGAACACATGTGCGCGCACACACAAACTATAAAGCACCATGTATGTAAATGGTATTATACTGCTAATAAAAATTGCAAGAAGTGCATATATTGTTCCACTCTACCAAAGATTTTAACCCAGAATTTTTGTAATAATGTTGGTAAGAATATAGAATGGACAGAATAGAAAAAATTAACAGGAAGCAGTGTTAAACTGCATTTTTTCCCATTTTCCTTTACACCTGAAATGTGTAATTTAACACCATTATGGTATGAGAGAAAACCATTTGGGAGGGAGAGGGGGAATAATTATGGTTGCAATCTTCAAATCACTTGTTCCAAAATAAGTTTTAACCATACTTTTGAGCAATTTGATATAGTTATTTCTCTATTCCAATTCTTTATAGTAACCCTGATAATCCAGAAACAGTATTTACTGGGGGCAGATTTGGAGTACATAGTTGGAATGTATTGGCTTCTGTTTTACATTCGTACTGTAGAGTTGGCTAAAAACAAAAGGTAGAATAGACTGTTTTATCAGATTGTGTATGTATGGTTACATAATAATTTGAGATTTGCACTTTAGCCATTGTCATTTATAAAACAATACTTTGCTGTTTTTACAAACATGTACAAGAATCGTTTTAAAAGACAGGAAACAAAAGGAATGAAAAAGGACTTTCTCAAAGCTACAAGCTTTTTACTTACCCTCTATGAAAGTACCTTGGACAAATGCCGCCTGTAAATTATCTTTCATTCAATCTTTGCGGTTATCCAACATTTGAATAACTACCCAAACTTGATATACATCACAAACTGCTTCAAAAGAGAACAGTTTCAAAGATAAAAAGTTTTTACAGCACAGAAACAACAATATATTGCATAAAACAAATAAACAACATAATGGTCTTATATTTGAAAACAGGATTCCAAGAAATCTCATACATTGAGTGAAGTAATTGGACAGTGTATTACAACTCAAGAGACCTGCTGACAGAAAAACAAAGAAGGAGAAAACACAAATTTATGTGGCTTGGCAATGAAAAATAAAGGGATGGAGTTGATCTTTTCCCTCCCCAGCACCATGTTTTCGCACTTTAAATAGCATCTACTCTGGGTTTTTTGGTCAGTTTTTTTGGTCACAAGGGATCACTTGGCTTGACCAATTTGGCACTTCCCTTGTTCTTCAGCTCCTCTTTAGTATGGAGTGAAATAGGGAAGAAGCAACCTGATTCTACCCTAAACACCACCCATGGCAAGCTGAATGGATTCAGAAAGTCTACACATTACGGCTGCAGCCAGAAGCCTGGGTGCATTTCCCACATAATTTACACTTCATACAGACATCCAAAGATTACCAACCATGTACCTCATGATGGCTGCTTGCTGGGACTAAGCAAGAGAGCAGAACACCTGTAGCTTGTTTATTACATCAGGGCCTGCCCTACAAGTTTTGCATGGGAACCACTGGAACCTGGAAACTTAACCCTGGGCTAGATGAGATGTCTGACTGAACTGGTCAGTCTGCGTTCTAGTATGCCACCAATTCACCACATATCACTATTGATCATATAGATGCAGGCCCCTGAAAGTTAGTTACATCTTCAGAATCCACTCAGTGCGCAGTGAAAGGATTCTGGGAGCT